>MJUU01008858.1:0-10206 GCA_002080025.1 Modiolus philippinarum
TTGTCAGGTGAGCGATACAGGCTCAGTGTCTGAGCCTCTAGTTTACTTTTGCCCAGAGTTTCAGGATCGAAATTGAGGGGCCCTTCCGTAGTTCACCACACGTATTAAAATGAACATTGTCTCGAAAATCTGATATACTAATATTTCTAATGTCCATAAAATACCAGTCGTGATTAGAACCCATTTCCTACATAATGTTGTTGAACGTTACTGCCCGAAAATTTATATTATCATCCTTTGTTATAATAATTGGAGAAAACACGACACGAAAAATCTTTCCTCCATTTCTTTCTATTTTGTCTACAAGCATGTTCTCAAAGTGGTTCAATGTTTGCACTGCTGCACACATTTGTTGATACTAATTCTCATACAAACATTCTTCATCTTATTAAAAAACATATAAACGGATGGACATTTTCTAAATGTTCACCAAGTTGAATGTTACTTGCACATGCTCAATGAGTGCTCCACCCTTTGCTGATAAACAAAACATTGGATTATTGAAACCTGGTTCAAAACATTTATCATGGAATCACCCACACAAAGACAAGTAAGTTTATAATTTATATTTTGGGTATTTATATAATATATGCTTTCCATAAAAAAATATTGTCTCTTCAGAATTGACTAAAAATAGTCCACAAATTACAAGACAGGCCATATTTATTATGCTTTAATGGTACCTTCAAAATGTTCTTTTCATATTTATGGCCAACTAAAATGCATCATTAATTATTTTAAAGTATGTAGGGAACCATAACGGCGCTTTCCTATATTCATATCGTTCATGCATTATGACTTTTTCACGTTCTTTTGCTTTTCAATCTATATATAACTCATCCACATATATATATTTTATTCTTTTCATTTTCCATCTTCTCTTTTCTTTTCGTTTCATTAATAACGCATGCACATTATGATTTCAATGTTCTCTGATTTTTCTCAATTTCAAATATCACGCATGCATCATGTCTTTTTTTTCTCTTTTTTTAGTTCGTCTCAACGAAGTTGAGGGGGACTATTGGAGTACCCCCGGCGTCCTCGTCCGCGTCCACGTCTTCGTCCGCGTCCGCATTTGGGTATATATCTTGGTAACTATGCAGGTTAGGGTCATCAAACTTTGCATGCTGGTGCTTCTTGGGCTATCTCATAGCCTCAAAGAAAATTAGGTCTCTCTGACATATATTTTCGGCTTGAGTGGCTTTCTTGTAAATTTACATCCAAGTTCATATCTCAGTAACTATACATAGTATGATCATCTAAATGTGCAAGTGCATACATCTCTTATGGTAGGTCAGCATCCTGGCACAATGAGGTCACTTTGACGTACATTTTCCGCTTGAGTGACTTACATTCAAGTTTACGTCCGAGTTCAGATCTCGGTCACTGTACATGGTAGGATCATCTAACCTTGCACATGCATGCATCTCTAAGGGTAGGTCAGCATTTAGGTAAAATTGACTTTGACCTATATTTTCCGCTTGACTTACTACATTCAAGTTTACGTCCGAGTTCAGATCTCGGTCACTTTACATGGTAGGTTCATCTAACCTTGCACATGCATGCATCTCTGCTGGTAGGTCAGCATCCAGGCAAAATTAGGTCACATGGACCTACATTTTCCGCTTGAGTGACATACATTCAAGTTTATGTCCCAGTTCAGATCTCGGTCATTGTACATGGTACAATCATTCAACCTTGCCCATGCATGCATTTCTGAAGGTAGGTCAGCATCCAGTCAAAATTAGGTCACTTTGACCTACATTTTCCGCTTGAGTGACTTACATTCAAGTTTATGTCCGAGTTCAGGTCTCGGTCACTGTACACGGTAGGATCATCTAACCTTGCACATGGATGCATCTCTGATAGTAGGTCAGCATCCAGGCAAAATAGGTCACCTTGACCTACATTTTCCGCTTGACTGACTTACATTCAAGTTTAAGGACGAGTTCAGATCTCGGTCACTGTACATTTAAGGATCATCTAACCTTGCACATGCATGCATCTCTCAAGGTAAGTCAGCATCCGGGCAAAATTAGGTCACTTTGACCTACATTTTCCGCTTGACTGACTTAGATTCGAAGTTACATCCAAGTTGATATCTCAATCACTGTACATGGTATGATCATCTAACCTTGCACATGCATGCATCTCTGTTGGTAGGTCAGCATCCAGGCAATATTGGCTCACTTTGACCCACATTTTCCGCTTCAGTGACTTACATTCAAGTTCATGACAGGGATCAGATCCCAGGTACTGTACATGGTAGGATCATTTTGCATGTGCATGCATCTGTGATGGTAGCTCAGCATCCAGACAAAATTAGGTCACTTAAACCTACATTTTATGCATGAATGACTTAAATTAATGTATACATCCGAGTTCATAGCTCAGTAACTGTACATTGTTGGTTCAGGTAACCTTGCATATGCATGCAATTTTGATAGTATGTCAGCATCCAGGCAAAATTTGGTTGCTGCGACAACGTGCCATAACGAGGCGAACTTTGTAATCGTTGATTACCTATGTTTACAATTGCATTTTAGTATACATCTATTTCTATGTGTTATCCCATAATCTTATTTCATTTTTAAACAAATCATTTTCTTTCTCACAGTTTTATACAGTCTCCCTGAACAAACGAATATATTGTCTCTAAAGAATATTTACAATAAAATAATTTAAGTAAAACCTTACCGTTGAAGATTTTTGGTATCGGCAACTTCAGTTAAATCCTTGTTTTCACAATTTATGCGGCATCCAACAATTTGACCAATGAGGGTTTGATGTTGTCAGTGTTGGCTACTTTTGCCACATTTAGAAGTTTGAAATTGATTCAATCCGCTTCCCGGACCAATTCGGTTTTACTTTGAGTTGTCAAATCTTTGCCTTCATGCTAAATTAAAATTGGATTTTCCTCATCTCGAAACTTGTTTAATTTTTCAAAATTTTTCATAACAACTGATCATGCATAAACGTACATTCATGTAATATAAACTGTCGGAAGTTCCACACAGGGAACTTGTAATATAATTTCATTCAAATACACATTTAATCAACTATATCTTATTACATTGACGACTAGGGTATAGGTGTAAGACTAATGTGCATTAAATCCAAATTCTGTAGTCTTTGGGTTGTTGCATAATCAACATTCACCCAAAATCTCCTTTTCTTATAGTTTATACTTTTCTCTAATTAATGTACAAGAGTTTGAATGAGGGCCACAAAATACAACAATCATTCAACCACACGCAGGTTTTGCAAACTCCACTTTAGCTGTTGATGTTTTATCGATATTCATCCCAAATTTCCTTTTCAAATAATTCAGTTTTCTTAAATTATTCTGCAACAAGAAAATATGATAATCTTTCATACTCTGTAGTTTTACCCCTAAATCTTCTTTTTGTTTATTTTATTTCATATTAATTATGCTGCATCAGCTTGAATGAGGGTTTGCATATGAAAGTCTTTCAATGATCATCCATAACAACAGTACATTTTAATTTGCAAGTTATACACATTCACTCATGTGTGCATACCAAACAAGTAATTTTTGTTTGCAAATACAAATGAACAAAATTGACTTCATCTTTTTACCCTTTTGTCTTTATATTCTGAAATGAAAAAAATACACGATAAATTATTCAACCATGTAAGCAATGCAATAAATATGATAACCTTCTGATTACTATCCTAATCTGATGGAAACTATAAACTATCTATGGCATGCCAGATGGCCAGGCGGATATTTAGATAATATTTTTTTTATAACCAAAGTCATTCAGATGAGTCCCATCATTAGTGAAGATGCAAAGTGGACTGTTCATTAGTCGCGGTTATTTCCAAAAGATAGTCTGCTGAGAAAAAGTATCATCCAGTAATATTGGCAGCATTGCCTTTATCAACTTCCTTTTTTATGCCCCCGCCGCTAGGCGGTCGGGGGCATTAAGGTTTACCCTGATCCGTACGTCCGTCAAGTTTATACTTGTGGTCTGTACGTCCATCTTTTCGCTTTCCGGATGATAACTTGAGTATCCTGCATTGGATTAAAACAAAACTTGGTCACATGCTTACTTATCACCCAAGACAGAACCCTATCGATTTCCAGGTTGGTACCCCCAAGGTCAAGGTCACAGTTGCTAAAAATAGACTAAAATTTCAATAAAATTTTGGTTTCCGGATGATAACTTGAGTATCCTGCATCGGATCAAAACCAAACTTAGTCATATGCTTACTTATCACCCAAGACAGAACCCTATTGATTTCCAGGTTGGTATCCCCAAGGTCAAGGTCACAGTTGCTAAAAATAGACTAAAATTTCAATGAAATTTTGTTTTCCGGATGATAACTTGAGTATACTACATAGGATCAAAACCAAATTGGTCACATGCTTGCTTATCACCCAAGACAGAACCCTATCGATTTCCCGGTTGGTACCCCAAAGGTCAAGGTCACAGTTGCTAAAAATAGACTAAAATTACAATAAAATTTTGGTTTCCGCATGATAACTTGAGTATACTACATCGGATCAAAACTAATCTTGGTCACATGCTTACTTATCACCGAAGACAGAATCCTATCGATTTCCAGGTTGGTACCTCCAAGGGCAAGGTCACAGTTGCTAAAAATAGACTAAAATTTCAATAAAA
The DNA here is from genome assembly GCA_002080025.1 of Modiolus philippinarum. Taxonomy (NCBI): domain Eukaryota; kingdom Metazoa; phylum Mollusca; class Bivalvia; order Mytilida; family Modiolidae; genus Modiolus; species Modiolus philippinarum. The sequence goes on from MJUU01008858.1 coordinate 4,653, forward strand.
TTTTGGTTTCCGGATGATAACTTGAGTATCCTGCATCGGATCAAAACCAAACTTGGTCATATGCTTACTTATCACCCAAGACAGAACCCTATNGATTTCCAGGTTGGTACCCCCAAGGTCAAGGTCACAGTTGCTAAAAATAGACTAAAATTTCAATAAAATTTTGGTTTCCGGATGATAACTTGAGTATACTACATCAGATCAAAACCAAACTTGGTCACATGCTTACTTATCACCGAAGACAGAACCCTATCGATTTCCGGGTTGGTAACCCGAAAGTCAAGGTCACAGTTGCTAAAAATAGACTAAAATTTCAATAAAATTTTGGTTTCCGGTTAATAACTTGAGTATACTACATCGGATCAAAACCAAACTTGGTCACATGCTTACTTATCACCAAACACACAACCCTAATGATTTCAGGGTTAGTACCCCGAAAGTCAAGGTCACAGTTGCTAAAAATAGACTAAAATTTCAATAAAATTTTGGTTTCCGGATGATAACTTGAGTATACTACATCGATCAAAACCAAACTTGGTCACTTGCTTACTTATCACTATAGACATAATTCCATAGATTTTAGCCTTGATACCCCCAAGGTCCAGGTCACAGTTGCTAAAAATAGATTAGTATTACATATAAGACTGTTTCTCAGATTATTTGTTGGAACTACACATTATATCAAAACCAAACCAGTTCCAGTGCCTATTTATCACAGGAGAAAGATCCTTTTTTTATAATATTTGATATATACATTGTACATAGTTATGCCTTTAATAATTTAAGGGTTTCGATTGCAAGGAGGCGGGGGGCATCCGTGTCCCATGGACACATTCTTCCACTTTCTTCATATTTTTCTGCAGTTATCCCCCTTGGGTTGCTCCTCGTGAACAATTCGCATACGACTGTCACTTTTGCATAGTCCAAGTCCATAATCCAGATTGTACGAAATCTGTCAGATTACATGCAATATTTTCGGGTTTCAAATATCTATTTTCTCCAACTTGAACAACAACGATTGACGGTCAGAAATTGTCAAGAAAAAACCGAAGTTCTTGATTTTCCAGCAAGGTATCGATACGGCTTCCCCTTTTCGGAAACATCGGACATTGCACTGGATCAAATGAAAATTGTCATCAAAATAATCCTTTGGACTAAATTGTGTCATGAGTCGTGATATAAACGAATGTCCGACAATGAGTACATTTGTCCTATCATAGTAGAACTTGTAAACAAATACACAAACGTTCGATCTAGTGTTCGACAGTTATTGGCGTTATAAAATTATGAGGAGACCGGATGAATACCACATTTTTGTTCACTTCTTGCAGCAAGATCTACACATCGAAGGTTATTAGTCCATATCATAAAGCCATGCCATTAGATATTCACCTTCCGATCAATGGCGATTGAAAGGTTAGAGTCCAAAATTGCGAGAAGCCACCCGCTACGTTAATTTGTTGTTAGGGTTTAAACAGCTGTAAATGTCTGAGATAGAAAACTTACTGTCATAAAATTATCTTTATCTCGTCTGATTACATACTCGGTGAAGCAAATAAGGACAAATTTTGTGTATAAAAACAGCAGATTTAGAAGATAGGATTTTGTAGATGTTTTATCTATAACTCCTTTAGTGACCTCCTCGCCCAATCAGAATGCGTTTGAATTTAGTAAAATGTGTATTTATTGAAGAGGCTCTCCGAGGGAAAGGAATTTAGTCGTTTACATTAATAACTTACATTTATGGAATGATAATTTTAAATTATATCATTACTTTTATCAATCGCTTTTTCTACATTAAGTTTATAACAATCTGTTTCATCATCTCTTTGCATGGACAGATATTTGTTATTCATAAGAAGTTTTGAGAATGGAGTTGCAATTGGTTACGAATTAGTAATGCAAGATGCAATGTATTTCTTTATTCTATTGGTAAATCACGTGGCGTTTTTTTTTCAATTTTTCTAAGTCGCCATTAATATATCATTAGATTAGGTTGGCTGTACTCCATGTTGCCTAAAAATTCCAGGCAAGTTAGTCACATCCAAGCAATATCCACAGTGGGACAGGGGAGTTCATTCCTTTCACATTAATTTTCTGAAATTCGGAATACTTTGAAACCTATCTGACTATCAAGGCTATAATCTCTGTTCAATTTTAATAACATATATGTCATCCTGACTGTCAAACTGTTTTTATATCAATTGTCAAAATTCTGTAATCATATCAGCTTCTAATTCTTTATATTTGCGCCACATGAATCGGTTTTCAGGGCGCATTCCAAATTGGTGGATTTGGGAATGCCCTGTCAACCGGGGTAGTCAGGTCATAATACGGAAATCTGACCGCGAACCATTGTACCCAAACTGTGTTGAGAAACGCCACTCTCCATGCAACATAAAGACCTCCTTCCATATCGTCTAAAGAATGCAGATAACTAAATCCGAAGTTACTGTGAATTTATTTTCTGCATATGCGCATTTCGACAACTTATGTCTCCTCAGTGCAGATAAAATCTAAACTTTGGAAGACCATTAACTCAAAGATGTTCAAAAACTGATAGAGAACAAATAACCAATATGATCTAAATGTAAAGCCAAAATCAGCTAAGGACAGAGCTTTGCATGAGGGAGATACTCCTTAGTTTCAACAAAATTTACAGAAATTTAGATATTGCAAGGTTTCAAATAGAATCGGCTTTCGGGTCAGCCCCGAAGAACTGACTACTGGGCTGGTGAATACCCTCGGGGACTAACAGTCCACCAGCAGAGGCATCGACCAAGTGGTAACAAATAACTAAATGCAGAGTTACTTGGACTCGTATAAATTTCCTGCCCCTACCCATTTTTCTCCTTTTCCAGTTGCAATTAAAACATGTTGCCCCGTCGAATTGATTAACTTGTTCTCGTCCTGATATATCTGAAATCTTGCTCAATGGTTGTTAAACTGTAATTAATCAATCAATAATTCTTTATTTTCTCTGTAATACTGGTACATTTTTCTATAATTATAAAGGTAATAGTCTACAATTGTATAACATTGAAACATTATTTAGATATATATGTAGTACAGGTATGTCATGATGAGTATTAAACCGTCAGAAATGTAACTAATCTTAAAATTTTTGAACATAATAAGCTAATGAGGTAGCTCACATTCTCCCAATTTTCCCCGTCAGAAATGTAACTATTCTAAAAAATTTTGAACAAAATATTGTAATGAGGTAGCTCGCATTCTCCCAAAAACCGTACTGAACAAATTATTATTTTCTTAATAATTCTAATTTTATACCATCTTTGTCAGTAAAATTCCCTACTGCAACATAACTTTCAAGAGTTTTCAATCATTTTAGAAATTGACGTCGCTGTCATTTACCCTGTTGATAAAAAAATTAGCAAATAGTGAAGTTAAACCATAAACTGCATTTGGAATGTTATCACCCTTAATCTTTGCAAAATCACAACTTCGCCTTTAGATGAAAAAACATTTTCTACCTCTAAAATAAGTTGACGTCTTCAGTCAAAGTGCAGCTTCTTGATGAAAGCTCTATGTTTAATTAAAAACTCTGCACCTAATATTATTATGTTACAGTCACAGTATCATTACCTTTAATAACGGGAATAAATGTCACATAACGAATTGGCAATTGCTTATTTTCAACAGAAGTTATAAATTTCCTATTTGTGTTCAGCTTTCTAAAATTACAACTAAAGCTCCGTTAAAAGTTTTCCCGAACCGAACCAGCATAGAATTCGCAACAGAATTAAATGCACTACATTATATATCCTTCTCTTTATCGTTATTAGTTGCCCGATGTTCGCCCTCTTCACCATGCGTTTTCAGTTGTTTCCATCTTTGCTCCACGATCGCGTTTCAAAACTTCTGTCTTCCCTCAGTTGAAGCACTTTCTGCCTTGTGATCGTTGATTGTTTTTGAGCCGATACTATTTCTTCTCTGAACGTCTATGTTTGTCACATAATTATTTGGCTCTTTATATCTTTGGTATTTAATACTGCCGTTGTACACTTGCCTTCTTATTGATTGTTACAGCACTAACCTTTTTTATCTTAAACATATCAATCTTGAACTTGCTATGAGGTACGAGTTAAGCTCATTGTTGAAGGCCTTATGGTGACTTAAAGATGAAGAACAACAAAAAAGCGTTGTTCCATTGCTTAGTTTTAGCATGTATTTGTCTCATTTGCATTTACTCTATATCCGATCATTGTTAATTGTAAACTGTTCGATTTCCTCATTTTCCTGATGTAAAACTTTTGCAAATTCCTATGACATGTTATTGGCACTTGTGTGATACTGTGATCCGATAGACACGGCGTCGTTACACAATCTTGTACACTTGGTTGCCTCTTCCCATGTTTAAGGATCTTTTTTGATAACGGAAGGCCTGAGGTGGCTGGGTAATCCGCTCAAAAATGCCGCCATGTTTGCTCTGTCGTCTTTATATAGTCTCTCCGCCAAACTTTGAATGAATGATATATATGTTTCGAGATCTACGACACATTCTATGATCGATTCCACAAGGTTTGCTCTAACATTCTATGTGGTTGTTTTGCTTCAAAGTGTGAAACTCAATAAATTGTTCATATAGTTCTTGCTTATTGTTAATTTCCAATTTATCAAAAACTGGAAAGTTCACATTCAAGTAGAACAGATAACGTGATAAATTATTTCATAATCTTGGATACCATTTATTGAAATCCAATGCTAAATTTTCACATCTATACTTTTGTTGATTCTTTCAGACTCTTAAGTATTTCTCCGGTTTAAAATCGTTGGAAAGTGCATATGGTCGTGGATTTGCACATCGGTCTCTATTTCAAGTTTTAACTAATCCATTTACGTTTGTCTTTGAATCATTATTATAACAATGGGATTTTATATATTATGATAAAGACATTCTATATATTATAATAATGGGATTATACCGTATCCTCAGTGATCAATATCTTTTGCATTCAGTTCACATTAAGTTATGAGAAGCAAAACTCCGGAGAGTGAACCGAACGTACAAGTTACCGATCACTTGCCTGTGCCAAAATGTGTTTTAATAAAAAAAAAATTAAATAATTAGAGTTATTCCCCGTTGTATGTTTTATCAATATCAACAAATTGGTGCCAGTTATTCAATCAAAATATGAGATATACGGATTTATTCTTAACTATTTCTATTTATATTTTGTCCATTCCATTCCTTAAAAAGGAACTAATTATCTTTCTCTTGGGAATAAAACACATTTTGGCACTAAGGGGTGGGTTTTAGGGTGGGAAAATCTCGAAAGAACATTTTATCGAAATTACACAATGAAAATGCATGGCTAGACGTCGGATTGAATCCTCCGCATATTATCATCTCAAACACCTTGCATCAGATGTTAAAATAATGGAAAGAAGTCACATGTACTTCCCGCCAAGATATTCACCAATGAGGATCATACCGTATCCTCAGTGACCAAAATCTTTTGCATTCAGTTCACATTTTATATATAAAACCGTCTACACCATCATTCAATATATATATATATATATATATATA
>MJUU01008858.1:10216-70048 GCA_002080025.1 Modiolus philippinarum
ATTCAATATATATATATATATATATTCTATTCTATTCCCTAAACTCAAAAAATCAAAAGGTGTAGTCAAAGCTACAAGTCAAATGAATTTAGCATTTAGCTGTCTTTCAAGAAACTCTTAAGTTCAGAATGATTAGCTTTGTCCTTAAATTCCTTTTCATAGCACGTCGCCGATTTTGCTATGTTATCTGCAACTACACCTGCATCTACTAGAGTGTGCATTCTGCTTTAGTATTCTGCACCTGATTTACCGAACCACCCAACATGTTCCATTATTGGATATACTGAATAAAGTATGCTTTACTAGAGTAAAAAGGAAGGATAAACTTGAAAATGATAAATTCTCATTGACCTTGAAGCACGTGCTTCGAACGACAAAATCTTTCCAACAAGATTTTCCCCACTAAAACCTATCCTAAAAGGTTTTACAAAATTGACCTATCCAACAAGGTTTCTCAGCCACCCAGACTAAAAGGCAACCGTTGCCTTAAAATATTACCAAAAAATATCTACCTTTAGTTCGAGTGTAAAGACCAGGAGCGTGAGGGACACGTCTGCTCACCAACTCAGATGTTAAAAGAATGGGAAGAAGTCACGTGTACTTCCCGCCAAGATATTCACCAATGAGGATCCTATATATTGCTTGTAATCCATTATATATTTCTCGGAGAAAACATGGTGAACCGAACGAACTGCATGCTTATAGTTGTAAAGCTAGATATAATTTAATGCTTACCATAACAAAAGCGTACACCATAAAGTTAGAGAACAAACCCCAAGTTAGCACGAAATAGCTGCCTTCTTTGACAGCCTCCGATAACAACGGTATCATCCGGTTCTTTTATAATTAGATTAATGTCTGCACCAGCTCTTTTTTGTTCCTGTTCATTTTTCTTTTTCATATCCCCATTTTCTGGTTTAAGTTTTTCAACTTATGACGGTTCCGAACTTGTGTCACTTTTGTCCTTAGCGCTACTTCTGTATTCATGTGCACTTGCGCTACTTTTGTATTCATTTGCCCACTTGTTCTCCTAGTTTGTTGACTTGATAATTTTGTTGTGTTATCTTATTTCCACTGTTTGGTGATGTCTTGTCCAATGAAATTCATGTTTTCTTCCGTATTTGCTCTGACTCTTTGGTTATATTGTCAGATACATCTTTGCCTCTTCCAGCCATTCCCTCTTCTTATTTTTATTCAACTCAACAATTTTGTTGCGGAAAAGGTTTCTCCTATTCTTTAGATTTCAGTTAGGGTAGAAATAACTAAGTGCCGAAGTAACTGTGAATTTACTTTGTGCATATGCGCATTTCGACAACTTATGTCTCTTCAGTGCAGATAAAATATAAACGTTTGGAAGATCATAAACTTAAAAATGTTTAAAACTAATAGAGAACAAATAATCAATATGATCTAAATATAAAGCCAAAATCAGCTAAGGACAGAGTAGAAACTAGACATCGGAACACTGGTATATCATGTATAGGATTGAAAATCTTAGGACACCCATTGCAAGGGTTGGCTTCATAGTGTATACTTTATTTGGTTCATCTGGAACTTTTGCTTACTTTGTTTCACGCTTTATGCATTCATTTTTTTCTTTCACAAAAGCAGATGACATCTCTGTTCTGTACTTGATGTGATAGTTCTTAGACATAAACAACTGGAGCTGCATTGCTCCTGGCAGAGGATTAAGTTTTGTAATTTTAAACTGTTCTTGTATATTTAAATATCTGCATCGGTATCAAATGGCAGGACGTATCGCAATCTAATTAAAATTCGATGTTTTACTTACTCCTCTTTTTTATTTTTTTTATGTCGTTCGTTGGACATCTAATAAAACTACTTTAGGTTAAATCCGGCTAACCAATCAATATCGTGCCTCCAAATCTGTCGGTGCGGAATTAAGTGACGAGTTTGTCACGAGAAGGCGCGAAGGGAGATAATTCATTGCCAAAAAAAAAAATGTGTCTGCGCCCATCAGGATGTCGCCTCATGGATAAGAATGTCCGAGTCTACTGCCGTGACCCCTAAAAACATTAACTGTCGGCCAAACATTTGTTTGTTGTGCAGTTTCAGTCTTGTTTAAACAGAAATAATACCATCTGGTGAGAAAATACAACACAAACGTTTCAAAGAGAAACTGAAACTTACGGCCGATAAAGTCCAACTAATTAAGGAAGTCGTGCCAGACTTTGATGAATCCCAAAGTCAAAGCGAAAGTAATGGAGTTTCCATACGATGTTTTCGTAGTGTTGAAAAGGTGCTGCGCTTACAAAGTGAGATTGAAAAAAGCTGACAGCAAATTTGTTGAATGTATGCAATGTTTATCTTGACCTTCCATCCCCACGAAAAGTAAACTTGCAAAAACGCCTTCTGAGGTCACCAGCCATTCCAGTACATAAAAACACCAAACAGTATTTGGTAGCTTTAGCGCAGTCAAGACTGTCAAGTTACCTGACCTGCCCACATCAATACATGAAAGATCAATGTCTCATTTGCAATCCTATATGAAGTCGTGTCAGGACTATAACCTCTTCTCCTTATTTGGTAAAGGCTTTTAATATTTGGTATCTGGATAGATCACCTCAATCCGACGTGTCATGTACCATGTTGGGGACCTTTGACCTCTGGGTCACATTCATGCTTTGTCAATGACAACTTTTCTCTTTTGAGATAGACTTTTGATATTTGGCATGTTAATATATCACCTCAAGGTAATATGTCGTGTACCATGGTTGGCGACCTCGGGCCTCGGGGTCACAGTCTCGTCTTTTAAATGATAAAGTCATGTCCCGACTATAACCTTTCTCTTCTTTTGAGATAGGCTTGGTGATTTTTTACATTTGACCTCAGGGTCACATTCATGCTGTGTCAACCGCCGTGCGCGGTCCCGGCTTATGAATAGACCTTTTTATTCACAAATTCATGGGTGCCGCCATTGCCGACTTCCGAATGAACTTGTTACCGGAAGGGTGTAACGTTCGTAACACCTCGACGTTGGCCGATCTGTCGGTATAAGGTTTAATGATACAGGTGTCATACTTCAACCGTTAATTACTCCAATAATACCTGTTGCGAAAGTGATCAAAACCTATCTATGTAATAAAACAGTTTTTATGACATCAAAGAAACCGCCTTATATATATTAATATATTACAAATAACTGTTAATTAAGCAGAGAAGGTCGATATTTTACAAGTTAATTAGGAAAACTGAACTTTGTTTGAAGGAAAAAAAATCAAATTCACAAGTAATTTAGATTAATAAATTAATCATGTATATTTCAGAAAAAAATATTTGAAGTAATCGTGATAGATTTTCCGAAAGTTTGGAAAAATAACCTGGATATTAATAGTTTTATAAAGGATTTTAATGTGCATATACAAGCTCTTAAATTTTTAATCACATTCATGACATTGTAGAAATGGACTTTTATTCAGCTTACCAGATTAATAAAAAAAAATGATAATATTTTATGTTGAATGCTTTTGAAATATCTGCTTCTTGAAACATTTTGTATTAGTTTATAAAGTTAAAAAAGAAGTATTTAATTCAAATAGTCTCTGGTAATATTATTTTTTTTTGTAGGGAAAGAAAGCAAATCGGCAAGACAATGACATCAAATATATAACTGAACTGCATTTCTTTTATTTGAATAATGCACGGGAATGTCATTCTGCTAGAGTAAAAATAAAAAAAAGTTACATGAAACAAAATAATTTCACACTTAAAAACACGCAAATGGATGAAAATAAATAAAGATTAAAATGCACAATTTTTGATTTGAGTTCACTGATAGCGTGCAACTTGTCGAAATTCAAAAAATTCAAATAACATATCGCAGCTATTTATTCCTCCATTTATGTTATGACTCGTGTTTCTTAAATTTCTTTTGAGATGGGGTTCAAACTATATTTCGGGGATAAATTGGTTTATGCAATGAAAATATTGACTATTTACCAAATTTTTATATTGGCCTGAGTTACCTTCCACCGACCAAAAAGATATAGTACTAGAAAGGAGCAGTCCAACTGGAAAGTGGTTTTGTGTGATGCAATAGTACTTTGTTCTATTTCTGAGAAAAATATATGTGTAGATATAAATTATTTGTGAAATTTAATTTCAAAACACGTGGTAAATAAAACTTTTATTTTAAAATCCACTACCTTCATTTCTTTGTGGAAGCAATCAAAGGGTCATAAGATTGATTAAACAATTACACTGATCTGTATATTAAGGACAAGTGTCATGCCTCCAGGTGTAATAATCTACCTGTACCTGGACACAACCGTTTGTCACCTGGACGGAAGCATGAATTGCTGAATTATGTAATATTCTACAATACGCAAAAAAAATATTGTAAAAAATTTACCTGGATTTTCATATTAACCGCATTTTAAAATTTATTAATGTATAGAATTTAATTTGAACACGTATATATTTCAATACGGATATCTGTTTGAAATAAAAATGTTAAAATTCTATTTTTTTTTTATTAATTTTATCAGGACAAATGACCACACGTTGTCACGGTAAAAATCGAGCCTACACCCCCTTAATGGCGGACGACTATGCGGCACCTGGTGGTCAAGTTCGATAACTCTGTAATCACCGATTTCTGAAAGCGTCTATAGGCCCGCAGCATCCTCTGAGCTTGGAGTATGAGTCTTCCTAACAGAGGACCCCGAGGGAGCCCCGGGTTATAGAAATAGGACCTAGTATCTCCGGCTTGAGGGGTGCGACCCCTCCTAAACGGGGGGCTGACCCCGAGGGTCCCGGGATATAGAAATAGGACCCATTCCGTGGTCGTGCGAGATTAATAAATACACAACCCATCTTTCGGATGGCATGTAAACTTAGGTCCACGTGTTGGAAGAAATGCCACGCTTCCTGCACGTTAAAGAACTCTTGTAGCAAGCTTTTTTTTGAGTGGTCCGTAGGTGATCGGCTACAAGGCTAAATTCTCCGCCCTTTTCGATTTCACCCTACTTTTCCAGTGGCAGTCAGAATTTCCCGTCCCATGACCCTTTCCATACCCCAAAGTGATTATTTATTAACAAACTTGTTCTCGTCTTGATATAGCTGAAATATTTCTGAGTAGACGTTAAACAAAATTCAATCAATCAATCAATCATGCTGTGTCAATGTATTTTTTTCTCTCTTTTGAGATAGGTTTTTGATACTTGGCATGTGGATCACCTCAAGAGGATGTGTCATGTGATATGGTTGGTGACCTAAGACCTGACCTTTTGATCTCTGGAAACATTCTTCCTCTTTCTCAATGACAAATTTGTGTCCTAACTTTTTATTGTCATTTGACGTATGCTTTTGATATTTGGCATGTGGATAGATGTCTTAACGGTAACATACCATAGTTGGTGACCATTTTCAATCACCTTTGACCTCAAGGTCATATTCTCGCAGCAGGCCCACGGGTGAAGGATACAATCTCACTGATGTCTAGTTGGGCGACTTTCGCCTGTATTTTACACTTGACTGATATGGGTTATAATTTCCATTAAAGGTCATACTTGTTACACATCGATGATTTTAATGTTCAGTGCATGTACCTTCGACATTCATACATCTTTAGATTATATAACAGTTATTTTGACCATTATTTCTTGACAGCTGGCGAGGGGATAAGTTGTCGTTTGCAACTGCTCCCTCTTCTAGCAGGAAATACTAATTTTAATCCAATTCTGGTTTAATTAGACCTGTAAATTAAATTATTTTAGCCAGATCCCCATATATTAACCATGACCCCACTAAATTTGCCAATCCACTGTAAAATTAATTATGTCCCAGTTAATTTAGAGCTTTCTTGGTTAATTTGTGTACATATCACTGTTTTGTCCTATACGGTTACACAAAAAAAACTATAAGAGAGACATGGCTTATTTTACAGTGACAAGTGTAATTTGAAAGGGACATGGATAATATAGCAAGAATGCGCTTAAATAACTGGATGTCTAATTGAACAAGAATTGGATAAGAATAAGTGAGAACCGAACCATCAATCAAAACGAATAATCGAAGGACAATGGCAGCATTTAAAAAAGAAGGAAACAGAGACACAACATGAGTATGGCATAGAAAAGAAAAATGGAGACACACAAAGATGAACAACACGGGCCCAATAAAAAAAAACATTGGCGATACAAGGAGCACTGGTACAGTAAGCATGTTCAGCTTCTTATAAGACACCCGCCATTAGACTACACATCAACATGAGGAATTGGGATCTTACAGCCATTAAATCATTTCCAAGTTCAGTGATTTTGTCATATTTTTTTATTATAAGGTCAACGATAATTGTAGTACATATATGAGACTAATATTTGGTTTGTTAGGTGATGTATAAAATGGCTTTTGGCTGACCTCATGTTTTCATGTTGAGATGCATATGAACAACTGGACAATGTCATAAAAATGACATTAGTTGGTCTTTAATAATACTTTATAATTATGGATTGTTACGTTATTTTCAGTAAATTTTCTAAAATAATATAAATGTTTAATACCTAATTCATGAGTAGTCGCTGCTTTTCCCACACCGAAAGTTTCGCAACTAATGCAATATGAAGAAGACGAAACAACAAAAGAAAAACAAGTTCAGAGGTTGTAGTACCTTCTGCCCATATCAAAAAATGTTTTGTCCACAATATGAATAAATCCCATTAAATAAATGATATTCATAGTCATTTTTTTAAACCCTACTACTGTTTTGTATCATGTACCTGAACCCTTTTCTATGTATTTGTTTTTTCATGCTTATTTAAGATATTTTGGTTAAACATAAAGTAAAACTTGTTTTCAATTATTAATATTCAATCCCAGCTTCCTCTATTTCATAATCAGAAAGGTTATAGTCCTCTGTCTCATCACTATCAGTTTCATCATCTACAGGCAATTGTATATTCTGAAATATGGTCTGTAAGTCTCGTCATGTGACACCGAGAAATAACAATAACACCACTATTTGAAAACGTTTCCCGCCAAAATATGACGTTTCATCATTATGATGTTCAATATTTTGTATGAAACGTCATAGGGTTTTGTTAAAAATGCAACTTCCGGGTACAAATTATGTGCCCGGAAGTTCCAAAATTTAACGAGACTTACAGACCCTATAGCCCTTCTAAGGTCAGAAGTTCACACTCACCTCAATTACATCTTTTAGCACACAAACAACAGCATGAATGTGTATTATACTGATATTCGTTCAACGCATGTAACTCCTTATCTTGTAGAAAGTTTTCCATTAGTGCTAGGCTACGACACTCTGAATTGTTGAGAACTCCCTTTACTTCAGTTTCAATGAATCTGATGTTATTTGATGTAAACACAATTAAGGATATAGAGGAAAGACCATCGCGTTCCACTCTTTCAATTTCTTGTACCATATCCACACAGTTCTATTATGCTCCATACATAACGACATTTTGAAGTTTTTTTAGTGTCTAGTCCCATTCCTAGGACACTTGTTGCTATTACATTTTTTATAGAACTTTCTGGATTTTTGAGCTTGTCGATAATTTCCTGTTTTTTTACTGGTATCAGTTTCAGAATGGTACAACCCCCGAGGGAACCCCGGGGTATAGAAATAAGACCTAGTATCTCCGGCTTGCGGGGTATGACCCCCTCCTTAACGGGGCTGACCCCGAGGGAACCCTGTGGTATAGAAATAGGACCCATTCCGTGGTTGTGCGGGATTAATAAATACACAACCCATCTTTCGGATGGGGTGTAAACTCAGGTCCACGTGTTGGAAGAAATGCCACCCTTCCTGCACGTAAAAGAACCCTTGTAGCAAGCTCTTTTTTGAGTGGTCCGTAGGTGGTCGGCTACAAGGCTAAATTCCCCGCCCCTTTCGACTTCACCCTACTGTTCCAGTGGCAGTCAGAATTTCCTGTCCCATGACCCTTTCCATACCCCAAAGTGATTATTTATTAACAAACTTGTTCTCGTCTTGATACAATATCCAATCAATCAATCAGAATGGTACATGTCTATATAACATGTATAAGTTCTGAATTGTGGAAGGTCTTGTGTTAAATATGTACAAAATATATAATTTTGAATTTTTATATATCAAGTAAAACTTGTTTTCAATTATTAATATTCAATCCCAGGTTCCTCTATTTCATAATCAGAAAGGTTATAGTCCTCTGTCTAATCACTATCAGTTTCATCATCTACAGGCAATTGTATATTCTGAAATAGGGTCTGTAAGTCTCGTCATGTGACACGGAGAAATAACTATAACACCACTATTTGAAAACGTTTCCCGCCAAAATATGACGTTTCATCATTATGATGTTCAATATTTTGTATGAAACGTCATAGGGTTTTGTTAAAAATGCAACTTCCGGGTACAAATTATGTGCCCGGAAGTTCCAAAATTTAACGAGACTTACAGACCCTATAGCCCTTCTAAGGTCAGAAGTTCACATTCACCTCAATAAGATCTTTTAGCACACAAATCACAGCATGAATGTGTATTATACTGATATTCGTTCAACGCATGTAACTCCTTATCTTGTAGAAAGTTTTCTATAAGTGCTAGGCTACGACACTCTGAATTGTTGAGAACTCCCTTTACTTCAGTTTCAATGAATCTGATGTTATTTGATGTAAACACAATTAAGGATATAGAGGAAAGACCATCGCGTTCCACTCTTTCAATTTCTTGTACCATATCCACACAGTTCTTTTATGCTCCATACATAACGACATTTTGAAGTTTTTTTAGTGTCTAGTCCCATTCCTAGGACACTTGTTGCTATTACATTTTTAATAGAACTTTCTGGATCTTTGAGCTTGTCGATAATTTCCTGTTTTTTACTGGTATCAGTTTCAGAATGGTACAACCCCCGAGGGAACCCCGGGGTATAGAAATAAGACCTAGTATCTCTGGCTTGCGGGGTATGAACCCCCTCCTTAACGGGGCTGACCCCGAGGGAACCCCGTGGTATAGAAATATGACCCATTCCGTGGTTGTGCGGGATTAATAAATACACAACCCATCTTTCGGATGGGGTGTAAACTCAGGTCCACGTGTTGGAAGAAATGCCACCCTTCCTGCACGTAAAAGAACCCTTGTAGCAAGCTCTTTTTTGAGTGGTCCGTAGATGGTCGGCTACAAGGCTAAATTCCCCGCCCCTTTCGATTTCACCCTACTGTTCCAGTGGCAGTCAGAATTTCCTGTCCCATGAATCTTTCCATACCCCAAAGTGATTATTTATTAACAAACTTGTTCTCGTCTTGATACAATATCCAATCAATCAATCAATCAGAATGGTACATGTCTATATAACATGTATAAGTTCTGAATTGTGGAAGGTCTTGCGTTAAATATGTACAAAGTATATAATTTTGATGCATGATTTATGAAAATATAGTATATATGTGTCTTTCATTAAATCTAAACCGTCAACCAACCATGACAATGACATTTCAATGTTATTAGAAATTTTTGATATTAACTTAATATTCCCTTTATTAGGTGACATCATTATTTCTGTAATACTGTTGTCCAGGTTGAGAATTTTTTTCACCCGTTTTGTTATTTTCTTCGTGCAGGTAGCACTCAAAGCTGCAATATTTGCCGCAGGGAAGAATAATCTTAGATCACCAATATGCCCAAACCATTTGCTGAAGGCCTGCTGGTGTGTTTCTGCATTTTCTCCCCTGAAAAAATTATCTGTTTGGTTAAAAATCGGAACTAAAACTTATAATGTATACATAGTGCTAAAAGTCATAAATTCGGTACTTCAATTCTTTTAAATGTGTATTTTTGTTTATTTCGACTCATATAGTACTTCCAAATGTCATAATTTATCAATGCAATATGGCAAGATAAAACAAATAGCATGCTTAATGCATATATATCTACCTCAAAACCTAATATCTGCATTTGCACTTTTCATGATGAAAAGATATTATGTCTGCAATAATGACAAAATTTGATGAATGCACAATGATATGAAGGGTAGAAGGGGTCCTATTGAGCTTATACTCTATGTATTTTATTTTTGACACTATTACACAGATATACATGTCTCTGGTTGTTGTTACTATTACTTTTCAATTATAACTGAAGTATGTTTTGACTTGTAATTGTTCGGATAAAGGCTGTGTACTAAAGGATTTAAATACTGTATTTTTTCATTGATATGTTTTATGTTATGCCTGCTCCTTTGTTGAGAGAGCTGCATCTACTTGTAAATAGGTAGCCCTATATACAAGTTTTTTTTTATCTCTTTTCATCCTTATATATGAGTTTAAGATGTATATTAACTGTTCCTATTTACCAGGTAGCCATGGTATGAAACTAGCCAATAACTATGGTTCTGACATTCAGCTTTAGTAGAGATTCTTTCCACATTGGATCCCAACTAATGCCTCAGGTGATGCATATATAATATCTACAAATCCATCTCCGATTTTTGTCTGTATCCAAGCTTGCTCCTAAATAAAAGAAATAAGTAAATTCTTAGTAAAAGACTATTTAAATCATTTGCTACACTATAAACACGTCATGAAAATTGTTTCCATTTATATTTAGACCAAAATAAATAAAACCCAGATTATCATCCCCTCCAGGCCTATTTTTTCTGACACTGAAAAAAAAACTCATTTTGCTTTTTGTGAATTTTTGGTAGTTTTCTTCAAAATTTATGGCCGTCTTTACAATAAAGTGATCAACAGTAGGCACTGACCTTTAATATTAAGGGGAGGACTAATTTACTTGGACGGGGGATATATAAGTAATAGCAGTGTATACTTATTTCTAGTACTATAACAGGTTTACACCAGTAAGGTTTGTTTCCAGTGAATGTGCTGTGGAATACTCCCCTAACTATAGGAATATTGTATGATTGTTGCTGTTTTTTGGGGACAGCTATTGTGTAGCTGGCAAGGTTCTTTTCGCTGACCTAAGACCTATTGTAATTATTTATAACTTACATGATTATGGTCGGAGCATTGACACTCATATAGCATGTAGAGTGTTTATTGACATTGCTACATTTGCCCAGTTAAAGCAGGAGTCTGTCGTCCTGGTTTACCTGAATGTAAGGTCGTCATGGTTATATTGAAATGCGCATATGTAGAATTAAGATTTACAGTAACCTCGGTATCTAATGTAGCGCCTTCGACTATACTCAAAAAAGCGAGAATAAGGTATGGTGATTCCGGCGGCGGCGTCCACAATTGTTTAAGTTTTTTTCTGTGTCTGTTTAACATCAACCACCTGTGCTAGCCTATTGATATTTGGTATGCAGTTGCATTAGAATCAGTACAGATCAGTTTTAGTAGCGTTTTATGTCTATGCCCCCGTAGTCATGCTCTACTGACTCTGACATTTTGCAATGTTTTTTTTTTCAAATGTTTATTTTTTTTCTTTTGTCCATGTAGCATCAAACACTCATAATTGCCCATTGATATTTGGTAAGCATCAGCACAGCGTTTTATGTCTATCCGCCTCCCGCAGTAGGCTTTACTGGCTTTAGCACTGTTTTTTTAAATGTTTAAGTTTTTTCTTGAGCCTGTTTAGCATCAACCACTAATAGTTGCCGATTAATTTTTGGTATGCAGTTATATCAGCATCAGTACAGATCAGTTTCAGTGGCATTTCATATCTATACCCCGTAGTCATGCTCCCCTTACTTCAAAATGTTGCACTGTATTTTTCAAATGATTAATTTTTTCTTGGGTCTGTCTAGCATCAACTACTCATGGTTGCCCATTGATATTTGGTATGCAGTTGCACTAGCATCAGTACAGAGCAGTTTCAGTGGCGTTTTATGTCTATGCCCCCACAGTCATGCTTCTCTGACTTTGAAATGTTGCACTGTTGATCAAATGTTTAAGTTTTTTCTTGGGTCCGTTTAATATCAACCATTCATAGTAACCCATTGATCTTTGGTATGCAATTGCATTATCATGATTGAGATCAGTTTCAGTGGCGTTTTATGTCAATGACCTCGCATTCATGCTCCACTGACTTTGAAATTTTGCAGCCACTCGATATTTGACTGCATCCTGAGGACTATACACATTCAGATGGCCTTGACCCCCTATATCATGCTTGAACAATCATATGAAGATTTTAGCAATCGGGTAGTGCACACAAATTAAGACGTATATTTCGTTATGGCTGCTTCTGAAGATCATCAGTCAATCAGATTTATGCGATGCATGGGTAAGGCGAGACATGTTCTGTGTCAGCAGTTTATTTATTTGGCAAAACGTAGTGAACTTTCGGTAAACTAGGTTGTGTTAAGTATTTCAAATGTAGATTTGTAAGTTTGTTAATTATATGTGTCAATATAGCAGAATGTACAACACAGCCGCATTAAGCATGAATTTTCGACTAATAGCATGTCACAGATTTGAGACCTTGTCGGTCTTGCCATATAACAAAAGATTGCAACTTATTCAAATATGTTACGGATTTTTACCGTTCAAATTTCTTTATGGTCGTCTGTCATTATGATCCGACAAGTCATTTTCGGGACAAACCACTTACACATTGGAATAACTGAAATTATTCTACGATATACCCATAGTAACTTGCAGCTAAAAAGGAAAACAAAATGTCATTCATTCATTATTCGAGACTTTTCACAAAGAGGAAAACAGAAAGTTTCCTAATTTAAATCAAAAAGTAGCATTCGTTGATGTAACGAATATGTATGAACACAAGATTGGTTTCAATGCAAAGGTTTTCGCCATGATTTTGTAATGTCTTTATCTCGTGTATCGCATTTACTTCATATCCTGTCCTTGTTTTTAGTTCACCTGGCTATGCCAGGGTGAGCTTTTGCCATCACTTGGCGTCCGTCGTCCGTCCGGCGTCAACTTTTCTTTCAAAGAACTTCTCTGAAACCACAGGGCCAATTGGAACCAAATTTGGTCACAATAGTCCTTGGGTGGCCCCCTCTAAAAAGGTATCCGGCAGGTCCGTACCTCATCCAAGATGGCCCCCAGCGGGGAACATAGTTTAAACATTGGACCCTATTGGAAAACACATTCAAAGATCTTCTTCTCAGAAACTACCAGCCACAATGGTCCTTAGATGGTCCCATCCAAAAAAGGTATCCGACAGGTTGATACCTCATCCAAGATGGCCGCCAGCGGGAGACATAGTTTTAACATTGGACTCTATGGAAAAGACATTCAAAGATCTTCTTCTCAGAAACTACTAGTCCAATTAGAACCAAACTTAGTCACAATGGTCCTTAGATGGTTCCTTCCAAAAAAGGTATCAGACAGATCCGCACCTCATACAAGATGGCCGCCAGCGAGGAACATAGTTTTAACATTGGACTAATGGGAAAAGACATTCAAAGATCTTCTCAGAAACTACCAAGCCAATTATAACCAAATTTAGCCATAATGGTTCTTAGATGGTCCCATCCAAAAAAGATATCTGGCCGGGTTGTACCTCGTCCAAGATAGACGCAGCGGGGAAGATAGTTTTAACATTGGACCCTATGGGAAAAGACATCAAAGATCTTCTCAGAAACTACTAGTCAAATTAAAACCAAACTTAGTCACAATGGTCCTTAGATGGTTCCTTCCAAAAAAGGTATCCTACAGATCCGTTCCTCATCCAAGATGGCCACCAGCGGGGAACATAGAATTAACATTGGACCCTATGGGAAAAGATATTCAAAGATCTTCTTGTCTGAAACTACCAGGCCAAGTATAGCCAAACTTAGTCACAATGGTCCTTAGATGGTCCCATCCAAATAAGGTATCCGGCCGGGTCGCACCTAATCCAAGATGGCCGCCAGCAGGGAACATAGTTTTAACATTTGACCCTATGGGAAAAGACATAAAGATCTTCTCAGAAACTACTAGTCCAATTTACACGAAACTTAGCCATAATGCTTCTTAGATGGTTCCATTCAAAAAAGATATCCGACAGGTCCGAACCTCAACCAAGATGGCTGCTAGCGGAGGAACATAGTTTGAACATTGGACTCTCTGAATTTTAACAGGAACCTCTGTCCAAATTTTTATTTTAATTGTGGTCTGATATGGGTTGAAATGACAATTTTGGTTGGGTATTGGGAGGGCGTGTGATATCGAAGCAATAAGTGGAGTTAGTAAAGTTTTATCAAATTTCGTCTTATAAATAACACTCATTTAATTTATCAATTTTACTCAATCAACATTGATTCGATCACACTAGATTTTAGAGCCAATATAGATACATTTGCACAATAGCAGATTTTTAATCTGTAAACTTTTCAAAATTATAGCTTCAATATTGCGAAGAATATAGATAATTGTTAAAACCACATTAAAAATGAATCAATTTCCTTTAAAATCCAAATCTAATAAATTTTAAATTTCACAAATATTCACAATTTGATTATTTTCACTGGATTTTTCCAAGATACTTCCACTGAAATTATCTACATTTTCGGAAACTTGTTAATTGTAAAATTTTTAAAGGTTGATTCCTGTTTCTGAAACCCGCGAGTAGTATATAGGGACAGTTCACCGCGGATTTGGCGAGGTGGAGCCGGAAGTGACGTCATCGGAAGCGGAAGTCACGTGACCAGAACACGAAGTGTTTTTACTGCGCATGCGCAACCGGAAGTAGGTGTATAACTACTGTAAGTAGCCATATTGACCGGAAATGACGTGTTGAAAGAGTGCAAGACCCCACAGGGGTGTTGTGTGACTTTATTGGAGCGCACATGCGCGACCGGAAGTGGGCATAGCCCTGGTATAGACCGGAAGTAGGTATTTATCTACTGGTAGTAGCCATATTAACCGGAAATGACGTGTTGGAAGAGGGCAAGACCCCGCAGGGGTCTCGTATGACAAAGACAAAATTTTAATAAAACAATTTCACTGCCCTAATTTATAATTGCTATCATAATCCTATGCTGGTAATACAATATCTTCCCAATAACTTAAAGGTTTTGTAGTTTTAAGTAAATATTTAACTCTAATTCTTAACCCAGTTTCTGCGAACTCATCAGAAAATCCAGAAAAATTTAGATTTTTGTTATTTGGATTGTAATTTTGATTAAAATAATAGGAATTTGATTGAATGATAGGTTAAATAGTTGTATGGGAGGGAGTTAAGTATCTGGACAAATAGTAAAAAAATCAATTATACTAATAAGTTCATAATTTATTTATTCTACTAAATAAAATCTTATGAAGGGTAAAAAATTATTATAACAATGTATTAATATTTCCAATGTTTAAATTATTTTGAATTATTACATAATTATCATTGACATTTCAATAATAAGTTGATAAAATTATTTCTTTTCTGGATGAAATAATCATGATAATTATCTTGTTAAGTCAACATAATGTAAACTTAATTGTCAATTTAGAATGATGATTATCTTGTCAAGGCGGCTCAATCTTTTTGATAATATTACGATAAAGTATCGTTAAACGTTAAACAAATATGGCACATCGGAGCATTATCATGACTATTAGACAAGAAAACACGATGATTATGTTAACTTATACTTAAAATTATCTGATCGGGCGACTTAGTGTGATCTAAAAGGACAAGTTAGCATCAAGTCAATTTAATGATTAAAATATCATGATACATCGGCAATCGAATACCGAAGCAAGAACGAGGAAAGGGGAAATTCTTATATCATAAATCCAAAATCACGGCAATTCACAGCAACACGAATTGAGACAGTATGACAAAGACAAAACAAATAAACATAAATGAACAAGAACGCCACAAAACTAAAGCACTAGCAGTGTGAACCCCTTTAAAAACTGAGGTATCATCAGGGTAAGCATGATCTGCTCCACGGGTGGCACCCGTCACACTGCTAGTGAAAAGTCTGGTTTTGTCACAGTCGGTGTTAGTCAGTCCGGTAACAAACTCTGGATTTACCCAAAGATATCTGTTCTCATTTGTGAAACAGAAACATTGTAATGGTCTGTCAAATCGTGTTGACGACCGTAAAACTTCTGCAGTGACAATTGCAACAGTGACTGAACATACCCTTGATGGATAAGTTTTTGAGACAGTAATTTCGCTCTGATGACAAAATCGCTGTACAAACTACAGGAACGGCAATAGCTAATGAGTTGTGAAATGTACACGCCATATGCCGGAGAAGTGGAAATATTACTGCTCAAAAACGAGAAGTTCACTATTGGAAAGTCGAAATCATCACGCTTGTCGTAAAGTTTTGTTTTCAGACGTCCAGAGTTGTCAATGTAGAGGTATAGGACCAGGTATGATGCTGATGATGGTGTATCAGTGACAGATTATCTTGACATCTTGAGACGTCGATGTCACTTACATACCATCATATTTAATTTCAAGACGAGTTAGAACAATTTTCCTTCGGTTCTTATTTTACAGCTGCACAAATGAAGTCGTTTAATATTTGTGTTGATGCAATTCTTGACCGTTTAACAAGATCAAATAATGCACTATATTTTTAATATGTTTTATAGTACATGTATATTAAATGTATATTATTTTTAATCAGCTCATGTCGTTTCACAGTATATCTGGTAATTGTAATGTTGAAATGTTGATCTTATCAGTATCTTTCTTAATGAACAAAAACAAAAATACATCGGATACGTTTGATTTATATAAATATGTAGATACATTTGATGTATTTTTCTGATGTTAACAACATGTGTATCAGTATTTCGTATACACGATCAGAAGTCCATTAGTAGTAGAAGTCAGCAACTCGTAATACACCAGTAGACGGCATTGTCCCCAGACTACCGCTGTGATTCAAACGAGATTTCGTGCGAGAAGACTAAAAATAGTAGCTAAAAATTCATGGCCAGAAAATAAATGTTGCATGATGGGTACAGTTAATATATGCAAAATCCACAGGGACAATTAATATTCGCTACGTGTCTTGCTCCACCCCGCCAGTTTTCAGATAAATGTGATAATTGATAACCGATTAATGACAGATGTCTCTATAGAAAAAAATACAAAATAGATACATATATGTATACAACATAAACGGTTAAATCAGAAATTATTAAAATAATAGAAAATAAAACAAAAAACTGTCCAATATAGCAAGTTTTTGTACTATTTAGAGAAAGTAGATTGAATTGCGGAAAGCAATGTTTACATGTTTAAACATGAACAAGATTGCATTGTTCCTTTTTTTTTCATTTTGTTAACTTTTTTGCTTTGCAATATAAGGCCTCGGTATACCGACATTAAAACTATAGCTGATGTGCTGAATATCTCGGAATTAGTTTCGGAGAAGTTGTTAAAATAAGTATAGTTTGTATTAATACAGCAAAATGCATTACAGTAATATATATAAGGTCCTAGCTGGCAATACATATCTACAATGTACTGTATTATAAAATGTCTCGACAAATATTTGAATATTTTTTTTTGCCGCATAGCAAACATGAAAATAAAGTTTTCTAAACGCTTTCGTGAATTATGAGAACTATAATATCAGCACATGGTAACAAATACGTGTGGCACTGCTGTGTAGTTGCAATTTCATTATTCCGGATTCTTTTCGATGACCGTTTCTTCTAGTTCTTCCATATTATTTTCTCGAAAATCCACATTCTCAACACTATACAGTCAATAAGTTTATCGTTTAAACTTTTTAGAAAAAAAAATGTTTTCAAATTTAGTCTATAAAGGTGTATTTTTGATTTTGAAATGTCCATATCGATCTTTGCTACAAATCTCTTCAAATTATGATAAATAATAGGAAATCTTTTTGCATTATTGTCGGCGAATGCCAATAAGCTTTCCATTTAATTATGTTTTTCTATTTTGGGGAGAATTTTACCCTGGGTGGGTTGAACAGTGTTGACATTTCTCATTTTCACATGTTCGAACTTTAATGATTATTCGACTGTGATTAATTAACAAGTACTTGTTTTTTGATAACACGTTTACCCATGATTCCATACTATACGAACGAGATTGGGAGAAACCCCCCGTAGACGATTTTACTGATAACGGCTAATCTGGGGACAACGCCGTCACAATACATATTGAACGAGTTGCAGACTTCTTCTAATAATGGACTTCTGACACGATGTAATGAAGTTCTTGTTAATTATAGTCTTCAATTTGTTTATTTTTTCTGTTTACGTTTTTTGTTGATTTGTCTTGTTTGTTTTTTTTCCTTGTTTGTTTAGTTGTTTACGTTATGATTGTGTTATACAGTTAAATATTTGAATATTTATTCTAAATATTTATTGGTCGAATAATTTCTCAACTCATGTTGATTTAAAATGTTTAATATAAATATGAAATTCAACGTCTGATTTAGATGTCCTTGGTACCGGATTTTGCTTCCTATTTCGATATTTGTGGAAATGAATACTTCTTTTTAGACTACTTTTAGATTATGGCTTTCCATATTATTTGATTTTAATGCTGCTGATGAGAGCACGTGTACAGCATAACGAAATTTACTGTTTTTATGCAACTTCGGTATATTTTGTATTTTGAACCATTTGGCCGATGCTACTGCTGCTGGACCAGAGGTCCCCGAGGGTATTCACAAGCCCGATAGTCAGACTTGTTTGACATGAGAATTTTACCTTGCGTATTATAGAAATTTGCTGTTTTTATTAAAATTCTAACCACTTAAATATACTGAGGCTTCATTCCGTGTATTGCACTCGTTAGATGTCCTTGGTACCGGATTTGGATTCCTATTTCGATATTTCGACGGATCATGACGATGTTTTGGTTCAAGTGATATTGACAGATTATCAGGCTCATTGTTCCTTACTTCAAGGGTCTGGTCATTACTGTCAGTTACAGAAGGTCCAGAATGTAATGGATTACGATGTGTGTCAATTATTTTTGGCTTTTCTATTAAGAACTTATTTGTTATAGTATCTATCAGCTTTTCAACATATTTCGGTTTATCGATTTCCAAATGTTTTGATTTGATCTGCGGTGAAGAGACCAGAAACTGGATTCACATTAACATCGGTATTTTGTTATTTATAACGGTCCCTTACTAGTGAGTGACATACCCTGAAAATATACCGATAAATAACTAAATACCGAAGTTACTGTGAATTTAATTTCTGCATATGCGCATTTCGACAACTTAGATCTCTTCAGTGCAGATAAATCTAAACGCTTGGAAAACCATAAACTCAAAGATGTTTAAAAACTGATAGAGAACAAATAGCCAATATGATCTAAATGTAAAGCCAAAATCAGCTAAGGACAGAGCTTTGCATGAGGAAGATACTCCTTAGTTTTCAATAAAAATTTACAAAAATTTAGATATTGTAAGGTTTCAAGTAGAATCGGCTTTCGGGTCAGCACCGAAATACTGACTACTGGAGTGTGAACTAATTATACAATAGTTATAGAAAAAGTGGTCATTATCGTGAAATAAACACTGCCTGCGGGAGAGTGGCATTGACTGAGATGTCGATTATGACTGAGCCGAAGACGAGGTAATTATCTGCATCGAAGTCAATACCACTATCCCAAAACGCAGTCTTAATTAAAATTTCACGACTATGTCCACTTTTCCATTAAATAATATTTTTATTTCATTGAGGGAACCATATGTTGAAAAAAAATAGACTCGTATACTTTCAAAAGAGGCGATCAGGAGCATTGTTCAAAATGACGAGGTAGGCGTGGATACCAGAACTTTTAACCACGCCCACCCGGTCGTTATTGTGTATGGATCTGGTTAAGACCGGTTTTCTGATCCGATTTTGATACTGGTATTGACTGATAGAAATATTACTGTAGAATACAGAATGACACATGACCTTCTTTTATCCAATCGGAAAAAAGAATTTTTCACCGATATGAATAACAACAATTCAAGCGTTGTGGCATTGCTTGGTTCTCCCATGTATTTGTAGATTTTGTCTCATGTACACTTATTCCATATACTTTCATGGTTTTGCTTAACAAGATAAGAAAATGTCAAATTTTTGCAAAAACTGAAATTGTATTGTCTTTTTTACCACATATATATAAGAATCAGTACTGGCAAGAAATTTAGCATTTCTCACCCTTGTTTTCACGAGAATGTTGTTAAAAAATGTCAAAAACTAAAAAAAAAAAAAAATCCAGAATACTGGGACGTAAGTTACATTCTTTACGTAATAGGGGATATTGACCCGATATTCTACATGATTCCGTTAACTTGGCCTTGAGATCAAATTACCTGAAGAAATAACAATTATACTGGCCTCTCACTGAATCTGTCGATGTCTACTGAAATCTATGATGATTCTTTACCAAACCATTCGGGAAATTTTGAATTTGATTATTATTCCGTAGTGCGACAGTGTTTTACCAGCAGACTAGGTTCCTTGAGCTAGCCGGCTGTTTAGCGACGAGCACTCCTAAAGCCATCTTTCTAAATTACGTTTTGTCCTATTCTGTCCAAAATAATCTGAATGACGGCCAAAAAAACCTTTATAATCTCTTTTTCCAAGTTTTCAGCATTTGTATGATCTTCGGTTGAAATTTAATTTGCCTAGTCCTAGTCACTCGATGAGTGCCTTGTGATCGTTTATATGTTGTGTTGTCGATTTGTCCCTTTGTCGGGCAACGGATGACTGTTTATTAAAGTATTTTGCCCGATTTGATCGTTAATATGTTTTGTTGTCGGGTTTTATGCTGGTTGATGACCCCGCATCCATGACAAAAAGAAAGTAAAACAGCGGACATGGATTTAGCGTTGTTCAACATTTAGCAAGTGAATTCCACTCAAATTGGTGCTAGGGACTGTCTTGAACAGAGTGTTTGCTCATTGTTTAAGGCTTCATGGGGACTTCAAGATATAGAAAAACAATAAAAGCGTTGTTCCACTTGCCTAATTTTACCGTGTATCTATAGGAATTTTGTCCCATGTACATTAACCCCATACCTCTTTATTTGTCCATCAAACATCGGGCGTAAAGTAATATGAATAACAAAATACCGAAGTCACTGTTAATCTATTTTCTGCATATGCGCATTTCGACAACTTATGTCTCATCAGTGCAGATAAAACCAAAAATTTGGAAGTCCATTAACCGAAAAATATGTTAAAGCTGATGGAGAACAAATAACCAAAAAGATCTAAATAGAAAAACCAAAATTCAGCTAAGGACAGAGCTATGCATGAGGGAGATACTCCTTAATTTTTAACATAATTTTGCAAAATTTAGATACTGTAAGTTTCAATACAATCGGTTTTCGGGTCAGCACCGAAGTACTGACTACTGGGTTGGTGAATACCCTCTGGGACTAATAGTCCACCAGCAGAGGTATCGGCCCAGTGGTAATAAATAACAAAATACCGAAGTTACTTTTAATTTATTTTCTGCATATGAGCATTTCGACAACTTATGTCTCATCAGTGCAGATAAAACCAAAAATTTGGAAGTCTATTAATGATACTAAACGGTTAAATGTTGAGAAGTTTGGCTTACCATACAATAGAAAATCTAGATATTCGTTAAAGAGTGAAGACCGAGGATAATATTTTCCAACGGAGCAAATTATTAATTATTTTGTCATGAAACTTACCACCCTATATCCAGTTAATTGAAAACAGGTGTTATGAATGCAGATTTTGTTCAATTGGGATAATTTAAAGTAAAGATTCAGCAAGTTTACTGATTTTTATACGCCCGTCTTTGACGGGACGTATTATGGTATACCGGTGTCCGTCCTCTGTCCGTCCGTCCACACGTCGCATTCTAACTAGAGAACGCTTTGACCATTTTTCTTGAAACTTTGCAGGATTGTTGGGTATGACGGAAGAAAGCTCCCTATCGTTTTATTTTGTCGTAGATTTTTCATTCCAGAATTATGGGACTTTGATTATTCCAAAAAAGCTTGAAATTGCAATTTTTCACCATATGTCGTACTCTAACTAGAGAATGTTTTGATGATTTTTCTTGAAACTTTGCAGGATTGTTGGATATGAAGAGAGGAAGCTCCCTATCATTTTATTTTGTTGATTGATTTTTCATTACAGAGTTATGGGACTTTGATTATTTAAAAAAAGCATGAAATACCATTTCCGTCCATATGTCATCCTCTAGGTAGAGAACGCTTTATTCATTTTTCTTGAAACTTTGTAAGATTGTTGGATATGACGAAAGAAAGCTCCCTATCGATTTATTTTGTGGAAGGATTTTTCGTTCCAGAGTTATAGGACTTTGATTATTTCAAAAAAGTATGCAATTGCAATTTCTTCTACACATTGATTTTAAGAGATCACTACCCCTAAACCAATATTCATTTTTGACTGTTTAACATCAGATGAAATAATTGATACATATCAGAAGTCCCATGTCATGTTTGTTCATATGGAGTTTTTAATTTCAAGAATCATTTAATCAGGGTGCTTTAAAGTGAGAACGGGCATATCATGCGCTCTTGGCGCAGCTGTTTATTACACATTTAATTCTAAATTGATATAAAATGGAACGGTAGATTCTTCATTCTATTCTTAGTTTTGAAACTTGAATGACTCAGCTTTGTTACTCTTCATTTTACCATGTATTTATAGGGATTTTGTCCCATGTACATTTACTCCATATCCTTTATTTCATTAAAATTGATCAAAATTGAGTAAAAGTTTCAGCCTATTCTGTTAAGAACATCCATGTTTTTCAGTTCAAACTATCAAAATTTATTAGTCCCCTATCGGCGATAGCCGAAGGGGACTTAAGATTTGCACTTCGTCCGTCTGTCCGTCAGTCCCGCCCTAATTTTCGAAACCGTTTTCTGAACCGTTGCAGATTTTTATGTAAGTCTACCTTAATGGTTTACAAATCAAGTGTAAGTTTGGTTCCGGTCCTGTGATTTTTGACAGATTTATGGGCCCTGGACTTGGAAAATTTCAGTAAAATGTCAGTTTTCCGTACTTTTTTTTTCTAAATCGTTGCTGGTATTGATAATATATTTTGTATGTAATTTTACCTTAATGAGTAAGTTTGGTTCTGCTGATTTTTGAGTTATGGGCCTTGGAATTAGAAAATTGTAGTAAAATGTCAGTTTTCGTCACTTTTTTTCTAAACCGTTGCAGATATTGATTATACATTTTGTATGCAAGTCTACCTTAATGAGTTACAGATCAAGTATAAGTTTGGTTTCGGTCCACTGATTTCTCATGGAGTTATGGGCCTTTGCCTTAGAAAATTTCAGTAAAATGTCAGTTTTACGCACTTATTTTTCTGAACCGTTGCAGGTATTGATTATATATTTTGTATGTAAGTCTACCTTAATGAGTTACAGATCAAGCTGAAGTTTGGTTCCTGTCCACTGATTTTTTGATAGAGTTATGGGCCTTGGAGTTAGAAAACATATTTTACCATTTTTACCGGTGTAACAGAGCCTTGCTCTACCGGTAGGGGGCTTGGTATAGCCTTGCAGTACGATCCACACTTGTTATACTTCATCCTTACTTTCACACATGTTTATACTACAGAATGTTGCATTTGAAATAACTTTATAATGCATATAGTATAATTTTCCATTATATTTGTCCTGTTAGGATTTGTTAACACTGTCGGTCCATATTATAACAAAATATGGACCGGCAGCCAATTCCATATAACATATTGTGACGTCACAATTATGTTTTCTACTTTTTGATGGGCTATTTCAGATTACAGTGTTAATGTGTTTAATCTTAATTAACAAAATAAATTGTACACTCTTTTAAACATTATTTGCTGCATTTTGAACGAATTATCTTAAGTAATTTATTTAATCCATTTTAAGATAAAATTTTAACCTTGAAAGTTTTTGAATGAAATAATAGAAGAATGAAACTGGTATACATTTCTGGAATCAAGGTATAATATATCAAAAAGTGCATGTTAATTCGGGCCAAATGGCAGTTTATGGACTTTGTGGTCACCCCAAAAATACTATTTGGACTTCTCCTTCGCTTCGGTCCAATATACTATTTTTTGGGTGACCACTCGGTCCATAAACTGACATATGTCCCTCATTGCCATGAACTATTTGTTAAATAAATTAAATTACAGCTTATTTTATACACCAAAATCTGTTTTGCACGGACCAAATAATATGAGGAAATATGGTATCTTTGATGACCACTATACAGAAAATGGAACGGTAAAAATTGTTGAAAAATGCTTAAAGTTTATATAAATTTGTAAAGTTGAAATACTGTAAATATGAAAAATTTAAACGATTGGAAATTTTTGGCTAGCCAAAGTCTACCCCCCCCCCCCCATATCACTCTTTCACCATCTATGAATGGCAATACTGATATCGTCGAAGTGTCAAGCTTTCCATGTATGATATTAGACCTGTTACTAATTGATGGTGGGATTTATATTTCATATAAATTCCAAACAGAAAAAAGCACTTAAATGCACTCACAGGTATTTTTTTTTTAATTTATTTTATTTTCTTAAAAGTAATCAACTGTTTTTGTTTTTCTGATGCTAACATTGAGTTCCGTCATCTAAAAGGTCTGCATACTCCTCCCCAGTGCATTGTTGGTCTGATTCTTCTTCATAACATCTACTTGGCTTGTTGCATCCCTTGTATGTCAGTTCAATGCCCGGTTTAACCCCTGGTGAAGCTAAAATATATAGATGCTTGAATGTCATATTTAAAAGGCAAGAAGTTATTTCATGACAGGCGCGGATGCAGGTAACTTGAAAATGGGGAAAGGGGGGAGGTCAAATTAAGAACTGAAAGGAAATTGCGCCGAACGGAGCTTATGAAACATCAGGAGATTCATTAAAAAATACATGATTGTCCAAAAAGGGAAGTTCCAATCCCCGGACCCCCTTTTTGGATCCGCCAATGCATAATAGGTAATTTAAAATGCAACCGAAGTTTTGAAAACTGTCTTAGTGGTTATTATAATAGGCACACATCTTTTGCGGTTATCTAACGACACAACAATTGTGTACCGCTTAACATAATAAATAACACTCTATTTGTAAAATGATAAGTAATATTAATTTTTAATCAACAAAAAAAATCCATTTTTATTTTGTCTTTATAGCAGTTCTTGTCTAAACCTAAATTTCAATACATACGGAAGAAAAACTCGTTGTTGAGTCCATACCAAGTGTTAATTGTAGAGAAGTTCACAAAATTATTATAAATTTTAAAGTGTTACGTCAAAACCTGATAATATATTTAGCATCACTGTCATGGCCAATAAAATAAACGGAAAAGAAATAAGTTTTTCAGTTTATAGAGGCTTAACATTAAAAAATGGAAGATGAGTAAATGGTATTTACCAAACACGCAGGAGTCACTGTGAGGGCTTTAAAAAGGCGAACTCAACAGAAATTACAAAAGGTCTCTAGATTTAAGAATTTGATTTTCTTCATATTTCGTGGCTTTGTCACATATTGATGCAAAGATAGCAAAATATATTTTACCCAGAATGAGAAATACTGAAATAACAGGAATTATTTGAAGTACAAAAAGGAAAGAATTACCTCAATTGAAAGGTCCATTTGCATTTTCATGCTTGAATTCACAAACTATTAATATCTTGAGAAAATTGAATATCTATTTTCTCTTGTCCTTTTATGATATCTGCACTTTTAGTTGTCTTTTTATTAGCTCACCTGGCCTAAAAGATCATGTGAGCTATTGCCATCACTATGCGTCCGTCGTCCGTCTATCCGTCAACAATTTCAAACATCTTCTACTCTGAAACCGCTAAACCAAATTAAACCAAACTTGGCCTGGATCATCATCAGGGTATGGCTTCTCAAACTAATGTTCAGTTTGTCCCTCTGTCGAACAACATGGCCGCCATTGCTAAAATAGAACATAGGGGTAAATTGCAGTTTTTGGCTAATAACTCGAAAACCGTTACAGATATCAAAAATCTGACATGGAGTAAAAATGATCAGCATGATGAGATCTATCCACTGTGCAATTTTGAAGAAAATCTGAAATCCATCTCGGAGTTATAGCCCTTTTTCCGTTAAACTTTAAAAATTTTTGCTTTTTTTATTTTTATTTCAAAAAGTGTAACAGATAGAGGTCCAGTGTAATTGCAAAAATGTTCAGCATATCAAGATCTACCCACCCTGAAATTTTGAAGAAAATCCATAAACCCTTGTAGGAGTTATTGCCCTTTTTCACCGAATTTTAAAAATTTTCGTATTTTTCATATTTTATTTCCAAAACTATAGAAGATGAAGGTTAAGTGTAAATTGATGAAATGTTTGCCATGCTGTGGCGACTTCAAAACTGATGTTGAAAATTGTTCATTGACCGCCAATTTCAAAATGGCCGCCAAAAAAGGCGGGAAAATTCAACATTGTCCGATTTCAATGAAATTTGGTTTCCAAATAGATATTGATGTTGCGACTTCAAAACGTCTGTTGACCGCCATTTTCAAAATGGCCGCCAAACAAAGGTGGGAAAATTCAACATTGTCCGATTTCAATGAAATTTGGTTTCCAATTAGATATTGATGTTGCGACTTCAAAACCGGTGTTGAAAACTGTTCGTTGACCGCCATTTTCAAAATGGCCTCCAAAAAAGGCGGGAAAATTCAGTATTGTCCGATTTCAATGAAATTTGGTTTCCAAATATATATTGATGTTGCGACTTCAAAACCGGTGTTGAAAATTGTTCGTTGACCGCTATTTTCAAAATGGCCGCAAAAAAAGGCGGGAAAATTCAACATTGTCCAATTTCAATGACATTTTGTTTCCAAATTGGTCTTGATGTCGTAACTTCAAAACTGATGTTGAAAATTGTTTGTTGACTGCCATTTACAAAATGACATCTCGACTTCAAAACTGGTGTCGAAAGTGGTCCTTAGCAAGAACGTTTCTTGTCAAAAAAGCCCATCAAAGAAATATAGTAAAACATGATCAGACTTTAAAATCAGTTCAAGATATTGGAGGTGTTTGAGCTATGAAAAATTGAGAACATGAAGATCAACTGTATAACTTACAATGTTACTTTGATTGTGGCAACTGAAAGCCAGGTGAGCGATACAGGCTCCTGGGAGCCTCTGGTTCAAATATATCAGGACAAATTAACTTGTTTATAATTTTAAAACATTACTATATACATTTTTATTTAATGCAAACCAATTCATTATGGCGAGTGATTAATTTTCGTGATCTTTTCCAGGATGAAAAATATTTCGGAAATAAATCGCCTTGAATATTTTTTATCTGTATATAAATTTATCCCATGAAAATTTCAAAAATTAGTCGCCTCAAAGTTCAACAGGAAAGTCAAACCTCGAAATAAAGTCGACACCCGGCACTCGCAAAAAAGTATCATGGACTCCAGCTTAATTTAAAACTCATCTACAGGTGCTATTATATGGTGAATATCTTTTGGATTCGGGATAGACAGGTCATAATAAGTGAATCAACCAAACAACCATCGTTAGTAACGTATTGAGAAACACAGTAATCCGTGAAGTTAGACCACCCTTTCATATAATTTGTTATAGAACAGCCTCTTAAGACTGTAGACATTATGATTTCTGCCATTACTCAATGCACTCCTTTTCCAAGGATCCTATGGTAAATACATTCACAGATCTTTTTCGCTGAAACTTGGTCACAATTGTTTGTAGGTTGTCCGTTCAAAGTTTATGATTTTTATGGTTGTACCTCATCAAGAATGGCCGCCAGCGGGTAACATAGTTGAACA
The DNA here is from genome assembly GCA_002080025.1 of Modiolus philippinarum. NCBI lineage: Eukaryota > Metazoa > Mollusca > Bivalvia > Mytilida > Modiolidae > Modiolus > Modiolus philippinarum. The sequence continues at coordinate 37,875 of MJUU01008858.1, forward strand.
TAGGACCCTACGGGAATCTTTTCGATGACAGTACTGAGCCAATAATAGTCCTTAGATGGTCCCCTTAAAGTTTGTGATATTTGTCAGGTTTGGGGAAACCCTAATTGGGCATGCATATCCCAACTTGGCTATTATAGTCCAATTGGGATATTTGACCAATTTTTTATTGATTATTTTTTCACATTTCAATGACGCATAATGAAACCTAAAACATGAGAAACTTTTTAGAGATTAAATGACATATCGTCATTTTCTTTATGATGCTGCATTTCCCAAGCAGAGACATTTTAAGAATGTAAAATGCCAATTGGATAATGTCAAAAATTCAAATTTATCACAATTATAACTGGTTAACTTATCCAGGAAAGAGAACCGGGAAGTCTGTGGAATATTTTTAGATTAAATTGGAAGTCTAGTTTGTAAAAATATGTAAAGATATTGAGATTTCAAAAACCATTTTTACACCGTACTTGGGGTTCCCCCAACCTGTTGATGTGCGTACCTCATTCAAGATGGCCACCAGCGGGTAACATAGTTTAAAATGGGAACCCTGCAGGAAATGCTTCCAAAGATTTAAACTTAAACTACCAGGCTAATTGGAACCAAACCTGGCCACAATATTCCTTGGATGGTCACATTTAAGTTTGTGATAATTTTTGTTCTCACCTCATCCAAGATGGCTGCCATAATAGAACATAAAACCATGGGAAATTCATTTAAAAGCCTTCTTTTCTGAAACTACTGAGCCAATTGAAACCAAACTTGGTTACAAATGTCCTCGGTTGGTCCCCTTTAAAGTTTGTAATTTTTTTATGTTCGTACATTGGATGGATGGTCTGTTTGAAATGATATGAAAATAACGGATACTTTTAAGAGCATGGAAATGAAATTAACTGATACTTTTAGGGATGACGCAAATAAACTAAAACAGAAGTTTTAAATATCTCAATATAAAAGATCTTTACAAATGATGTGTTTAGTTTCTTTTTGTTGATAACTATATATAGTGGTATTTGGCTTTCATAAAAGAAAACAGCTTGAACTGCCAATATGGGACTATCGAGAGTATGAGCTCTTTTGTTTTTATTGGCGTTAACAGTAAGGAAAACAGGTACCAGATAGAATTACTGTCGGGTTTTCGCATTCGCTCTTATTTTGGAAAAAAAAACCATCAGGGTACTTTCGGGTTAACCGATACGATTCTCTTTTTATATACTTTTTATATATAAAAAGAGAATCGTATCGATTAACCCGAAAGTTCCGTATTACTTTACATATCTTACCTGATGCGTAAATTGGCCCTCTGTCCATCCGTGAGCCATCACACATTACACAAAAGTCTCCAAGCTCTGTAATCTCTGAGAATAAACCCATTGTATAATAATACACACATAGTTTCAATTTATATGTCGCGATTAGGGAATATACATTTCTGAAATGCCACATTCAGTTTCATTGTGCGTATAAAAGGTTCTGTTGTTATAATTAAAAAAATATATTCCATGTCATTTCATCAAAAAGAATCTGAAAGTTAATTTCTTTTAATGCAGGTACCAAGTTGGGACCATAACAATGGCAGCAGAAGGAACAATGCACAAGATTACATAAATCAAAGTCTAGAGACAAGGCAAAATCAAGAACTCTAGAAGACGGAAGACCAAAGTCACTGCATGCCCACAAAACACACAACCACAACATATAAAACACAAAAAAAAACTAAAGCACTAACAGTGTGAACTCTCAAAAACAGAGTGACATCAGGTGTTCCGGAAGGGTAAGCATGTCCTGCTCTGTATATAGCACCCGTCACACTGTCAGTGGGTCAATCCAGGCTAAAGTCAAAACTGGTAATGTCAAATCCGGGAAGACGTGAATCTAACTGAAAATGTCAGTTTTTATTTGTTACACTGACATTTCATATCTATCTATGATGTCGTGGTGATGGCCATAGAATTTCTGAAGAAACGAAAGTAACAAGGGCTGAACATATCCCTGACTCAGCAGTTTTTGTGATTGCTTTTGCTCTTTCCACAAAGCCACTGTATGAACTGCACGCTCTACAGTAACAGTAATTAATTGTGAAATATACACTCCATATGCTGGGGAGGTAGGTATATTGCTGCAGAGAAAGGGAAAGTTCACAATTGGAAAGTCAAAATCATCAGGTTTGTCATATAGCCTAGATTTCAGACGTCCATGTTCGTCAATGTATACCAAAAGGTCAAGGTATAATACATAAAATCAATAAATGGCTATTTTTAGCACGCTTACAAATACGGAGATAAATTTATACGTGTGACTTATTATATTGATATATATTCTTTCATAGAACAAAATACTTGTGGCAACTGTACACAGAAGACAAAAAAAATTATCATCGGCTAAAGACTTAACATTGTGAGTTAGGCTCTTTATCCGATGATTATATATAATGTTTAATCTTTTCTTATTATCAAATATGAATACCTGCGTTTGTAGTTTTCATTTTTCAGTGGATTTTGGCGTTTGTCTTTCTGCTCTTTTGATTTTAGTCCCTTACAACTCTCATTCATTTATAATTCAATGGGAACAAATAACAATATTGGTATAATTTAGATGACCTTAAATTGTTGTTGACTTTGTATGGCTGTCAAAAAAACGTCAAAAGTAGCTGAAATCATTCAAAAAAGTTGCTTTATTATTCAGAATCAAAATAATGGAACATTGGCATATATATCAATGTCCTACAGCAATTTTTCTGAATTATTAATAGAAAATATTGCCAGTAAATGACCATTTTCGACGGGCCATTCAAAGCACTCTGGACATGCATGTAACTTTAATTATACAAACCAGTTCAAGTGAAAAACAAGGAAAAAGGAAAAATAAGGAAAAAAAATCCATTGTTTTGGTGCCGCTCGATCCTTCAGCATGAATGTAACTATCAATTTATTGGCCTTTCAAATGATTTTATTGCATTTTCTTGTTCGAGGGGCCAAACATCGGGTAAAAACCATGTCATAGAAATTATTTGTCCCCCCCCCCCCCAAGACGAGAGTTGTCATTAAATAGCTCGGGTTGATAATAAGCTATATACAAGTCTCACTCATCATGAAACCTTAAAAAATCACTTTATTTCGTTTTCAAGCCCTTGAGTTTTAAATAAGAGTACACGTAAAATGGAGCAAGAATTTTATATCTTCCTTTGAATGTTTCTCAAATATGATTTTAAAACGCTGAGAACTTTTTCAAGTAATCAATACTTTGACATCATGTAAGTACTTGTTTTTAATTGAAGTAAGGAAATGTGTTGAAAAGATGATATCTTACATTAAAATCAAATTATTTGTATATTCAAATTTGTGACGTCAATCGAAATAATTATTGATAAAGCTAAATATATACTTAACAGCATGTGAATCGCGCAAATTGTTTAACGCAGATTAGCTGTCATGCTATTTTACTATTTCTGTTTTAAAACGTCCAGAACATGCAAGTCGATTTTTGTCCAGGTATTTCTAATTTGAAGTACCAGCAGCGATTTTTATTGATTGTGTAAGAAAACAAAAGAAAAAAAGAATCGCCTTTTCAAAATTGACTCTTTTGGAAGTTTTGTTCCTTTGATAAAAAATACCACTTACCGGTAGGAGCATAAAGATAAAGGTCATGTTTTTATCCATTCTGTATTCTTTCATGTTTTTATGAAAAATAGTTTCGTGAGAAAATGAAATCGAGATTTAAATAATGTTTCATACTCGGAATTTTGCCTGAAAATACATGAAAATAACAAAAAATTACAGAAACCACTTGGACAAATATTTACTTATACATTTTTTGGTAGATACGAGCACACTGTTAGTGTTGTGTTCCTTTTGTTGTTGAGTATAGATATATCTCTGAAAATAGTCCAAAAATGGAATAATGAAGACTTTAGTTGAATATAAAATATCAAAATGTTATCCGGAAAAAAGTGCTGCCAAAGTGTGCTCTAAACATTTAGGACCAATAGTAAAAAATTAATCAATGTAAGGAATTGCAAAATGAATCGAGACTAGTACCTCGAAAATTCAAATATTTATAGAATTATAAAGCATATATGCCGAACAAAAAATTTAATTGCAACAACAATGTCAGGGAGTGAATATATCGGCAAGGGAATCACAATACAAACTAGATGTTGTCGGAAACGACAGCTATCCCCGCACTCCCTGTTTGACACAGAAAACAGTTGTTACACACCCTTGATTTTTTTCATTATTTTTTAAATCTACCTATTGATCGTCATTATTGTTACTAAACCTTGGCATATTTTTTTCATTATTTTTTAAATCTACCTATTGATCGTCATTATTGTTACGAAAAGAATTCTAGGATATATGGTTGCTAAGTAGAATTCCAAAATAAGTGGTCTTTGAGACTTTCAGGAAATTTACCAAGATTGGAATCAATATTTTTGAAATCGAATTGATGAAAATGTTTTTCCTAAACTAAATAAACAATTTAAGTATGGTTCTAGGTAGAATTCCCCAAAATAAGTGGTCTTTGAGACTTTCAGGAAATTTACCAAAATTGGAATCAAATATTTTTGAAATCCAATTTATAAAAATGTTCGTCCTAAGCTACACAAACATTTTAAGTATGGTTGCTAGGTAGAATTCCAAAAAAATAAGTGGTCTTTGAGACTTTCAGGAAATTTACCAAAATTGGAATCAAATATTTTGAAATCCAATTTATAAAAATGTTCGTATTAAACTACACAAACATTTTAAGTATGGTTGCTAGGTAGAATTCCAAAAAATAAGTGGTCTTTGAGACTTTCAGGAAATTTACCAAAATTGGAACCGCCTTTCAGAATCCTGAGTTATCAGAATTTTGTTTTTTACTAAACACTTGTCGGAATATAAGATAATATGCCAAAATTTAAAAAAAAAAATAAGTGCCTTTGACATTTTCAGGAAGTTTACCAAAGTTGGAACCGGAACCAAAATTCCAAAAGATTATTGCAAATCTGTAGACTATATGCAACAATTCTGCATAAAGATTTGATCCCTAAATCCAAAAATGTAGGAGGAGTTTGCCTCACATGCCACATGTGTCTAATCCACATCTTTGGGTCTTTGTTAAAATTGACATCATGGGCCCTCTTGTTCGCACCAAGACCAATATCAAAAATCTGAAAGCTTATTGCGCATCTACAGACTATATGCAACAATTCTATAACAAAATTAAATCCCTAAATCCAAAAATGTTGGAGGAGTTTGAGTCACAAGAAAAGTGTGACGGACGGACAGACGGAGGGTATAACATTATCCCCGAACTTTCTTCGAAAGTGCGGCGATAAAAAGGATAAATGGGAGATTCTAAAATGAAAAAAATGAAATAAATTGAGACAACATGATAAGAGAAAACAATGAACTTTAACGAAAAAAAAAAAACGCTTCAAACTAAAGGACTAACAGTTTGTACTCCAAAAAATGACGCATCATCAGGTGCTACGGAAGGATAGGTGTGATCTGCTCCACGCATCCCACCCGTCATATCAGTTTTGTATTGAAAGAACTTAAGGTAGTTCGAGCCTAATAAAATATCAGACAGATTTTTTATTTTAAGATATTTTGCAGGTCTTAATTCATACGTTCCAAAAATCAAATAAAAATGATATGTCACCGATCATCTTTTCCTGTTATCAGTCTTTGAAAATCAGGCCAAAGTCAGTATTTTTCAGCAACATTTACAAAGAATATATAGGGAACCAGGAGAACTTGCTAATCGTTAAGCTGTCATATCAAATAAATATCAGATAGATTTTAATTTTTTTTATATTTAATAGAGATACACGTAAGCTGAAAAAATCTGTATGTCACCGTTTGACGAAGAAAGATATTTTATGTAGTTTACAACATAGAAAATATTACCCTTTAAAGGGAAGTAATTTGCGTGAAAGTGTATGATATCAATGTGTCAATTTATTATGACATCACAATGAGAAGGCTAAAAAAGAACATTTCGGCCGAAAAATCAAGTTAATTCCGCATCTGACTCGATTTTCGATATGCGCCATCGAGGGCGCCGTGTATTAGTTTCAATCAACCTTAACAAAATAACACCGGTTGCATCACTTTCGTTTAAGTACCATATAGTAGTATTCAATTTTCAAACGAATAATTAATATGTGAAATCTTGAAGTTACAAAACTTTTATATTCCAGTTTACTGGTGTTCTATGGATGGCCATCTCGGCCATTAATGCATTTTGGTTATACCTTAATTTGGAAGGCAAAAAATAAAAACAAAGCCTCTTGACAAATACAAACACACGACTACGAACCAGTAGAAAAGAAATAGCCTAAGTGCCTCGCCGTAACGCCAATTTATATTATTCTGAAAATTACTCTTCAGGAAGACAATTTATCTTGCTGAAGCTTATAAATGCAAGGAAACATCAAAATACTTTTCAAACTATTTACTTTCAATACCTATCTATAATGGCATATTTCTGCCCCCTAGTTGTCAGATAATTAAGTAGACTTGTCAGACATATATGTCAACATGTCAGATATTTATGTCGACTTGTAAGATAATTATGTCGACTTGTCAGATAATATGTCAACTTGTCACAGACACTTATGCCAACTTGTCAGATAATTATGTCGACTAGTCAGAAGAATATGTCGACTTGTCAAATTATTATGTTGACTTTTGGATGGCAGACATTGGCGTTAGCTATAAGAAAATATTGTTTTTTATCTGACATGTGAACATAGCTATCTAAGGAGTCGACATAAATATCTGACGTTTTGACATAAATATCTGAGAAGTGTACATAATTTTCTGATAAGTAGGGGGCAGATATATGCCACCATACCTATCACTTGAAAATTCTAAATTTAAATCAAATTTCGTCTAAAACTAAGGACGATGTCCTATTTGCACTGTTCTGTCATTTGAAATTGCACACTGAAGTTTTGATTACATTTGTATCGAAAAAAAAGTTAATTTAACATCTATAATTTGATTAAGTATTTTTACACTTGAAATGTAAACCACTCTATTGACAATCATACTCTGTTTCTGCCATTTCAGTTATTTGTTGTTGAATAATAAAAGAAATGTTATGATATAAATGAAACATCTACACCTTTTTGCAAGTTCAAAGACAAAATGTACAACAAACTTGAATGTGATGTCAATCGAAATAACCCAATACATATAAATGATACCTGGACCACAAAAGTAATACCAAAATTCATCAGATGCAGGCATTGTTTTGCAACAGAAGAACACTTGGAACTGTCTGAAAATAAAAGAAAAAAGAATGTCTCTATTTTATTTTGATAACTTTGTGCCTTAAAAAAACTTTTTTCGTTGTCATTTAATACATTTAAAAAGTGGATATAATGTGCAAAATTACTAAAAAATATGTATTTTTATTGGGAAACCACCACCAAACGCATTGAAAATATCCCTTTTATATTTCACGAAAAATAAAAACACTCTCGTCACTTGTATAGAAGATTACATTATTTGCTTTAACCTATTGCAGTGGCAGTCATAAGTTGTAGCCATGTTCTCTCCTCTACCTTTACCGCATCTTTATTTTTTTTTAATTGCTAAAATTGTTTCACACTTTTTTCAGTAATGAAAGCTAAAATAATATTCACTGGACATAAAACTCTAACTAATCAAACTGTCACAATATGCCAAATTGTCACTTTCAATGATATCTTCATGAATATACGAAAAAAAAATCGTATATATTTTAAAATAAAATATTAGTTTTACTTTTGAACGCCTTACAGTTTTTTATTCATTTCCTGAAGGGACCGACCATTTAAACTGAAAAGGGGGGAGGGGTATGGGTTTTTTTTTTCTGAACAGATTTATTTTTTTTTCAAGTGTATCAACAAAATTTTTTTTTTTTCAAAATTAACATATTTTTTTTTTGGGCAGAAAGCCTCCTTCAGAAAATTTTTTTTTCATCATTTTGGCAGCCAAAATATTTTTTTTTCACATAAAATCAGCTCCAAAATATTTTTTAGAAGAAAACCATAGCCCCCCCCCCCCTTTTAAGTTAAATGGTCGATCCCTAAGTAATTTAGAAATTACGCTATGGCATGTTAAATTTTAATATAAAGAACAAACGATCGGTCAATCTAAATTTACATACAGACCAGCTTGCGTTTGCCTTTTTTCATGAAATGGCGTTTGCTCTGCCGAGTTATGTCTTTTTAAATTTAGTTTGTAATTCCCGTCAATATCAATTTGGATGGTGGGAGTACAGCAAATTTGCAGTTATATATGAAAAAAATTGCCGATTGAAAGGGTTACACGCTTAAACGTTGTGACGTAATACATCTAATATGTCGCCACAGTCTCCGTAAATCAAATACTTTTGTTTAACTTCCTGGAAGATAAAAAGTACTCTTTAAGTTGGATTTTAACGAAAATTTATGATGTTTTATTGTGAGGACTTTTAGTTTCCTAGGGTATTCAACTGCCAAGCAGGATAGTGCTTCGCTGCAGGTCCGAAAACCGATTATATTTGGAAACCAACAATCTATACTGAACATCAGAAGAAACGCACCAAATTTAAATGCTGCTCAACTACTGTATTATGAACACTTTTTTAATTCCTTACGTAATTTTATTAAATTTTAAAGGTCTAAAACAAACCAGCCATTTTTTGCCAAAACAAATTGCATTATGATGCAGCAGCAACATTTTGTATTGAAAGTGTACGAAAACAAAAGTCCAAGAATTGCTTTCCTTAAAATGGCCTTGTTGAAAAGTTTATTGTCCAGAGTTACCAAAAGGAGCTATTCCTGACCATTTTTTACAGTTAGGAGCACCAAGAGTTGATTTTATATCGTTTTGCGTCATTTTTGCATTTTTTGGTGAAAAGGTGATTTTTTGAGAAGTCAAAAATGAGATATCAAATTTTTTTCATTTTTTTTCAGAATTTTGTTAGATGATTACAGCAATAACGTGTAAAAATTTCAACATGTTCTGACAAGTATTTGAAGAGATATTTGCTTTTGAATTTTAAGATACAAAGAAATGCACGTTGGTGGTGCGTTTCTTTTGATGTTCAGTATATATTTTGTTTAACATTCAGGAGTATCACCCCAATACAAAGCTATGTTCTTGGCTGATTATTTATTCTCTATCAGTTTTTATACACCTTTCGATTTCTGGATTTTCAATGTTTTAGTTTATCTGAACGGAAGAGAAATTTCCATATACAGAATGTACATTTACAGTTATTTCGGTATTTTGTTGTTGAACAATTATTTGATGGTAACCGTTGTATTCTTGACATGTCATGTTTTCGCGTAAACTGTTTAAAATTGCAATCTTACTGTGAAAACTCTGAGTAACATGACCACACAAAAAAATCTCGATTGCTGAAACGCAAACAATATAAAAAAGACACATTTACAAGAACGACATTGGTTTTCTTTTTATACTCTTTCTTGTTTGAACATTTCCATTGTCTTCGGTAACAATATAAGTTAACGATGTTTTATTTTATATGTTTAAGTTTCACCTGTATATAATGAAGTCTCCATCACGCTCAATACAGTTGACAACTGATGTTTGTTGCGCTACTGGCCTTGACCTGTTCGTGAAAATGCCAGTCCATGCCGATGTAGGTATCCAAATCGCATCATTGTTGTTATACCATATACCCTGTTCTCTCCATGAACACGGCCATCGACATTGTGGATACTCTAAAACAGGTCAATAAAGTTGCCACGGTACAAAATATATTTTATTCGGGAATCTTCACAGGGGATACGGGTTCATATTCCCTGTCTGTGTTTTATGTCAGGGGATATAGGGTACAGACAAGGAATATGAACCCGTATCCCCTGTGAAGCCCGAATAACTATTATATTCTGCTTGAAGTTCTATAATTTTTCATTTAAAAACGTTTTCGGATTTCGATTTTTGTAGTCTTCGCTTTCCTTGTTCCTTCCCGCCGTGCGCGGTCCCGGCTGAAGAATAGGCCCGCAGCATCCTCTGAGCTTGGAGTATGAGCCATCCTAACAGAGGACCCCGAGGGAACCCCGGGATATAGAAATAGGACCCAGTATCTCCGGCTTGCGGGCTGTGACCCCTCCTAAACGGAGGCTGACCCCGAGGGTCCCGGGATATAGAAATAGGACCCATTCCGTGGTTGTGCGGGATTAATAAATACACAACCCATCTTTCGGATGGGATGTAAACTCAGGTCCACGTGTTGGAAGAAATGCCACGCTTCCTGCACGTTAAAGAACCCTTGTAGCAAGCTCTTTTTGGGGTGGTCCGTAGGTGATCGGCTACAAGGCTAAATTCCCTGCCCTTGACGATTTCACCCTACTTTTCCAGTGGCAGTCAGAATTTCCCGTCCCATGGCCATTTCCATACCCCAAAGTGATTATTTATCAACAAACTTGTTCTCGTCTTGATATAGCTGAAATATTGCTGAGTAGACGTTAAACAATATTCAATCAATCAATCAATCCTTGTTCCTTCGGTATTCTACTGCCGTTGTTTTAAAGTTGTGATTTTGCTACCACGGGGATGCGGTCTGATACCCCCTGTCAAGGTTTCCAATCAAATTGCATAATTTACCTTGCTATTTCACTTCAGCAGAATATTTGAATTTAACTACCTAAGATACAAAGCGCAAGTAAAAAAATCTGATTGTTTTGCATAAAATTCGTTTACTTCTTTCTTTATCCTCCTGGCTTCACTAGAGGTTGAAGTGGGCTTGTTTGTCATTCGTTGTCTGCTATCAGATTTGTTGATTCAGATAAAACAAATTAGATAGGAAGCATATCTGAGCATAAGTAGGCATATGATATCAAACAATTGACAATTTATTATTTATTGACATTCCTCTTTGCAATCAAAAATAAAATACGTGCACGTTCATATTTGATTCATTGCAGACCTATAAGACAAATTATTAATAGAGACTAAAAAATAACATTTGCAAAAAAGGTTTGTTTTTTATATCCCGGACGTTGCAGATGAAATTCAGCACATGGATTATTGTAATCAGGTTGGATCTTTCATGAACCAATGGTTTAAGGTAGTAGACCTTGTTTAAGGAAGATATCTCTTTATATCAATAAGGCGTTTGAAACAGTCAGTTTCATCCATGCTTTTTAAGAATTGATGTGAAAAAGAATAAAAATCATCTTTGTTACTTAGAAGCTTAGAATATATAAATAAAAGTGTTCAAAACAAACATACAAGTGATTTCAAAGAGTAATGTCCCTTAACCTAGGCCTACTACCTTAAGCTTCAATTTTAAAGGTTTCCCATAGTCAAATGTTCAACTATATTCCTCGCTTGGATGTGGCGCACCTTTGCTAGACACAATTCTCAGTGTGTATAATCCAGGGCTTTGGAGTCTAGTTGGGTTTTTTATTAGCCATGGTTATTTGGAGAAGACCTTTAAAGAAAATTATTGTCACTGCTTGCAGAAATTCGGAAAAGCTTCGAACAATATGTAAACAATCTTAAGGGGATTATCTAAGGACGATTTAGTAACTTACTATGGTTTTAGTTGTCGTAATAGTTTAAAGTTTAAGGGGAGAAGATCTCTTGTTTGTTTTTACCTTCGTATCTAATGTAAAACTATATTATAAATTGTGATCATCTAGGATAGGACTGTAGGACACGCATAGCATTGAGATCAGGTTTAAAGGGGTCCACTTACATTCGGTGGAACTGTTTCCGTAAAGGGTCCAATGTTAAAGTATGCGACCATCATCGTTTGGATTTGCTATTATTTTGGAAGGGGTCACGCAAAGATCAATAAAACCAATATTGGTCCCATTTAACTCAATGTTTTTGTTGAAAAATCAAGTTTATATTTGGTGGGCTTTTAACGGAAAAGAGCATTGCTCAGTTTTATTCTTCAATTACTTTAACAATCTTAGCAATAGTAAATAATCTTTCTCTTATCTTAGTACATGTCTTGGAAATTTTTAAACTAAAGTTAGCAATTACATAAAGGACCATGGGTTTACTCAAAACACCGTGATGGAAATACATAATAGCGTTCTAAAATCAACGAGAGAAAAGGTAGCTTCCATTTAAATCACAGTAGAAATGCGTATTTGGAAAATGAAATTTAGTATTTTTTTCATAAAGTTCTACTTAAGGGGGTTCGCTACTCTATTTGAAAATAAATATGATTTCAAATAAACATGATTTTTAGTTAAAAAATTGAAAAAGAAGTAATTTAAGTGAAAATTTGAGATTTAAGTCATTGAAAATTTGGCGGGAAACTGAACTCCTCTGATTTTTCATAGGATTAACATTAAAAAGGTTTGACTGTGAATGAATGTGACAGAATAAATAGAATTCAATGATTTTTTTACAGAATGCTCACAAAGATGTATAAAATGAAATTATGAAATGAAATAAGGGGGTCAATGGGCAAAAAATTATAATGCTTTTAAATGGATAAAACCCGAGGATTCCGAAAATCTGACAGAAATCCCAAAATGTGAGGAGCAAACCTCCTTAATAAAACACCATTTTGGAGATCATCGGATTCACTGGATCCTATTCTAGAATTACTCTATCTGTAAACATGACGTCATTTTTGTTTGGCCTCTGATGTTTACACTGACGATGCCAACCTTGTGATTTTCATACTAAAATTTTACATCTTAGTTGTTGTTTGTTATTTTAATCCGAACTGAATACTGTGGTCATCGCAATATGCAGATAGTTCAGTAGGAAAAATGAAAGGATATGGAGTGAATGTACATGTGAAAGATAGTTCAATGCATTTCATACTCAAGATTATCGAGGATCTCTCACTGGCAAGGTCAATAGGTGACAGCTTATCAGCTTATAGCCCCCCCCCCCCCCTTATAGGACTTGTTTATCGTCATGTGGAGGTTTGTAAGCCTTCATATCATTCCAAGTGTACCTGTTTTCATCTGATTTGTGACAAGTAACAAAATTTGTAATCGAATAATATTTTGGCTAACCTTATGTGAGGTTCACCGGGATGGCTAATATAACAAACGATCACGTGATTGTTCCGTTTTCGCCATCACATTAGAAACTCGGATCTCGGAAGTCTAGTATTTCATGTATTTATGGTCGGGATAAAAAAAAACGGAAAACGATTGTGAGGTTTTCCCTTGTGTTTTATGCATTCAAATATGGTTCATTTTTTCCACATGGATAACATTCTCTTTTCATGTATTTGATCTAAACATATTTAAAACGCACTTCGCAAAAATTAAAACAAATATAACAAATGTATTTTTAATGACTTTTGAAGCAAAAAAGAGAGTTGACACGCATTTTCCGCCAAAATTTTGATATCATAGCATATGGATCTATGACTGCTTTTGGATTATTTTATCTACACACATCTCTTTGAAATCTAAAAAAAACAAATTGAATTCTCATTAAATTTTAACTAATAATCATACTCACTTAAGTCTGATCATCGTCTTCAGAATGGTAGGGACCCCCGAGGGAACCCCGGGGTATAGGAATAGGACCTAGTATCTCCGGCTTGCGGGGTATGACCCCTTCTAAACGGGGCTAACCCCGAGGGAACCCCGGGATATAGAAATAGGACCCATTCCGTGATTGTGCGGGATGAATAAATACACAACTCATCTTTCGGATGGGATGTAAACTCAGGTCCACGTGTTGGAAGAAATGCCACGCTTCCTGCACGTTAACGAATCCTTGATGCAAGCTCTATTTGAGTGGTCCGTAGATGGTCGACTACAACATTAAATTCCCTGCCCCTTTCGATTTCACCCTACTTTTCCAGTGGCAGTCAGAATTTCCCGTCCCATGACCCTTTCCATATCCCAAAGTGATTATTTATTAACAAACTTGTTCTCGTCTTAATATAGCTGAAATATTGCTCAGTAGACGTTAAACAATATTCAATCAATCAATCAATCAGAATGGTAGGGCTCTCGTTTAAATCTGACACTTACCTGTTGAGTCTTTAACCGGAACAACTACAACCATCGAAATAAATTCAAAACTTAGCAACAGTATTATAGACCACATTTTTTATTATCAAGTTTTACCCTAAATGAAACTGCCTCTCATCGCAATCACTAGTAATACATGAATCATACCATAACACGTGACAAAAAATTGTTGCGAAAAGGAATGAATTAACAACGCTTTATTGCTTTAAAGTATAACTTTTTTCTTGCAAAAGTACATCTTATAAATTATACATTAATAGATTTTTTATGTAATTGTATGGATATCTTACAGATTGCTTTTCAAAATTTTCAGCGTTTTTTTTTAATTTCAACTTAAAATACTATTATGATATAAATGCCTGTGCACGTAAAACTTCTACTTTTTAGTTTTGTCATTTGATAAATTTAGTATTAAAGTGCGGCATGAATACATTTCATTTATATACATAGAGTCAAGCGAAAATAAAGTTAATACGAGTATGGTGATTTGCGTAATAGTTACCACACGAGGACGTGGTTTGTCCGTATTAGATCACCCCGACGACCACGTTGGTCCATCCTGAGTCTTCGACGAATTTTTCGTTATATCGGTATCTGCCTCCAATCGATATTAACATCGATCAAGCCGATTTGATCACTAGTTAACAAATCGACGTATTTGCTTGGTTCGAAATAGTATTTTCTCTGGCATATTGGATCTTTGACCGAATTCCCCCCAGAAGCTGTTTAACATCAGCTTGGCTAAAGCTCGTAACCCTTGGTTCTTCTTTATAATATTGTAGTCTAACAATATCCCTTCTCTGTTTAAGTAGTCTCTGAAGTATTATCATTTATTCTCTTCAGTTTGACACCATTCTAGCTATCTGCTTGCTTCCTGCTTCATTTTGAGAAAGGTGTTCACATACTCGGTCCTCCTGTCTGATGTTTGGTCGTACTTTTCCGTGTAAAAGTACCAGACTTTATAAATTCTGTCTATCTGATATCATTTATCCAACGCTTTCTTTAGTTTATAGGTGACCCAGGTTCCGGTCAAAGTCCTGTCCTCGTCTATGTGTTACACGGCGTTTGTTGACTGGATTCGACACAGGTTTTACATAACGTGAACAATAGTTTGTTCATGGTTTTTGTAGGGAGTACTGGGATGTAGAGTCCTCTTGGCGGAATTAATTTGCATTTTATGAGTCCTTCGTATTGCTGTATACCGGGTGCTGTATATCTTTGAAATTCTCCGTGATGATGGTTGGGTATCCCACGAGTAACTTGCTGGTCTTCTTTATGTATGGGTACAGTGAAATAAAGTCATAGTCATCAATGTTTTCGCCGTCAGTTGCTTGGCAAAAGATTCTGTACGTCCTCCGTAAAAGGCATCTCTGGGTACTAATGGGTATAGATATCGGAGAAAGTGTACAAAACCTTGTATGTGAGGATCATGCACTCTGTATTTCTCTGTCGAAATGGCACTCCCATACACCGACATGGGTATAGCCTTGGTCTTCTAGGTATTTTTTTCTTCTCAAACGTACGCTGGTGTAATTAACACATCGACATTTTGTTTACTTTACTTTGTTTACCAGTCGAGGCACTACAACAGCTTAAACATCCATGCAAGATAATTATCTCATATAGTCCGTGGGCTGGAATAACACCCGTGCACCCCCCCCCCCCCCACTTCCGAACCCCACCCATTTTTTTAAGTCCGCATACACTCTCTCTTTAAAATAAAACATGTAAACACGAGCATAACCTGCACGCACTTGTGGAATTTGATCCATGTTTAGACCCACCCACCGAAATTTTCGAAAATTTTGTTTTTCGTTCAAGTTTTTCTTTCAGTTGCCTCAAATGCCTTCCAGTTATAAAAACGAGGTATCAAATGATTGCTTATTGTATGAGCTTTACAAAGAACCTAAGTGTTTACAATTTCTATGCCCATTACGTTCCATAGCTCAATTAAACGTACCCCTACCCCAATGATATATTGACGAAAAAACTGATATTTTCATTGACATTGCGTAAGTTTGATGGTCTAAAGAACCCGAAGTGCTTCTCAATTCCCGATTCTGAAAATTCTTTTTAGCTTTTGCAATCTATTTTCTTCAATATAAAATATGATAAGACAATTTTAACATATTTTAATGACCAAAATTTTATTTTCAAATAGACCTAATACATGGACCTTTGAATAATTTCGTTTTTGAATAAGTCTTGTCTTTCTTTTGCCTGATTTTATTTATTAGGAAACAAATATCATTTAAAATAGGTAATTAATGAAAGATTAATATATTTACTTTACAACCATGACAAATAATGGCTGCTTTTAGGTAATATAAACATACATCAATAAAACTTACCCCTACCCCAACAACTTTTTGAGTGGTCCTCAGATGATCGGCTACAAGGCTAAATTCCCCGCCCCTTTCGATTTCTCCCTATTTTTCAAGTTGCAGTCACAATTTCCCGTCTCATGGCCCTTTCCATACCCCAAAGCGATTATTTATTAACAAACTTGTTCTCGTCTTGATATAGCTGAAATATTGCTCAGAAGACGTTAAAACAACATTAATCAATCAATCAATCAACAAATTTACTGTAAAATTGTCTATTTTCGCATAAAAGTAATCAGAACACTCAAAATGTGTGTTGTGTATGACAATGTTGCATGAATAATATTATGATTTGGTTTTAAAACAGCATTTGTTGACTGAAACTCAATATTTTGCCCGAAATTTGTGAAAAATTGGAATTTTTAACATTTTAGAATTGTCCAAAGTTCACTGTTAAATTGCTATTTATGCCAAATCTGGAGGATATATCTGCAGATATGCCAATTAATTGTAACTTGTAACATTAGTTGTCTTAAAACATTGTTAAGAAAAACAATGAGTATTTAATGTGACTCTGAATACTGAAACCCTACCCTACCCTAACAAATTTTCCCTGAAATTGTCAATTTTTTGTCCATGTTCGCATGAAAATAACCAGAACACGTAAATGTGTGTTGTATATGACAATGTTGCATGAATAACATCACGATTCGGTATTTACAGACATTGGTGGACTAAAACTCAATATTTCGAAGTTATCTTTCATTTAATCTTGAAACACTTCAAAGAAAGCAAGGTAGCAAGGAACAAGGTTAATCAAATGAACAAAACGAATAGCAAAGAAATGTTATAGATATTTACTTCTGAAAATCTGCCCGACATTGTTTGTTCTGCAAATAAATATCAATGTGTAAGGGTTAACGGTACCAAGTATGCATATTAGCTGCATATAATAATATCAGTGAACTTAGAAACATGTTTATCTCCGCCGTATTTCAGAATGTTGCAGGTTCGGAAAATAATGAATAAATTTAAGAGCATAATGTAAGAACCGAAATTGTATTAGAATAAGAACACGATTTCGCCTCCAAAGACGGCGGGCTTCGTGAAAAATCGAGACAGTAACAGCAAAAATATCTCCATGACCATGCCCCATGCTTTAGAATGATTTCACTTTTCATATCGGTATATCTAACATCTGAAGGTTTTAACATTAGACTCATATTTATCTGTGACTTTGATCTCAAAAGTCAAATATCTTCAGTTTTTGCTATTGCCTGAATATGAAAAAAATATTGGCAAAAAGTATCTTAGGCCACGCCTACATTGTCAATTAGCGCATCAATGTTAACAAAGAAATATACATCCGCACAACCGAGAGGATCGTACAAATTCTTTTACTAATCAATAGCCAATTTCCCGATTTCTTGAAAATGTATTTTCATTGTTAAGATTTCGTTCTCTCAAATGATTTAGTTAATTGCAGAAAAAAAGAATAATAGATGATTATATTCTGATACTTTAAATATTTTTCCAATGATAGACTCGCCCACAAGTGGGCTCGTCCATTATTGTCGACAATATTTTTCGTATCAAAAACAAAACTATTATTATTATTATATATTTTTACAGGTAGAGAAAAAGCGTCAAAATTTTGGGAAATGTGAAAAATTTGAACTTTACTGTAGTCTATGGAAATTTCAATCTCTTGTTTGTCATCACTTAACGATAGTCCGTTAACTTTTATTTAAAAGCCTTATACAATCGCAAGATAGTTTTCACTGCAGTCCTTTGGAACTTTGAAGTGCCCATTTTGTCCGGTGTTATGTTTACATTTTCCCTTGGTTGAAAAGCTCTAGAGGAGTCATACATTAGAATTTGAAACGCATGGCCTATTACAATTGAATTAACCGGCAATTATTTCACGTTGAATGAATATTTTGTGAAAAAAGTATCATTACAATACAGTTCATATTAAAAGAATTGCCATAGTGCGAACCTCCTTGAGATCACCATGTAGGCTGATTTAATTAAAAAATCATCATCCTTTATTATTAAATTTTTATCTATGTGCTATATTTATCTATCCGTATAATACGGAAGCGTATAGATGATACATGACAAAAAATCTCGTAATTACTTATTAGGAGATAATATCTCATAATTATGAGATAATTATCTGATAATTATCTCATAATATTGACAGATCTAACAGATCTTTCAAACTCATTTATATGCCTCACTGACCGTTTGACGGGTGCTGTTAACAGAGCATGCTTCCCCTCCGGAGTACCTGATGTCACTCTCAGTTTCACTGGAGTTCACACTGTGAGTGCCTTTGTTTTGAATGTTGTAATTCTATTTCTGTGCTTTGTATCTGTCTAAAGTCATTATTTTCTGTGTCTAACGTCATTGTTTTCTGTGTCTAACGTGATTGTTTTCTATGTTCTCGTTTCGGCCATGTCTTTGGACTTCGATTTTTGTAAATTTCACTCCTTAATAACTTCGGTATTCTACTGCCGTTGTTTGAATATTTCATAATTACGAGATAATTTTCTCATAATTATGAGACACCATTTTATATTATTAATACCTTATTTCATAATTATGAGATCTTATTTCATAATCATGAATTATAATTTCATTATTATGAGATAGTTTCTAATAATCACGAGTTAATAAGTTACATTTATGAGCTAATTATCTAATTCTTTTGAGATAATTATCTCATAATAATGAGATAGTTAAGAAATAATTCACGGGAGCGTGAATATATGGCGATTTTACCACGGGTTGGCCCTTTATGGCAAACATTTTACCCCGAGCATATATTCACGGTCCAGTGAATTATTTCTATTCTAACACTTACAGGGTACAGAAGAGATGAATTTGTCTTTGTATTCATAGGTGAAACGGCAATTTTACCCCGTAAAATGGAATAAAAAAAATAACAGGAAACACCTACAATGGCCGAAAAACATAGCCACATGCCAGAAAGTAAATAGGAACTGTACAAGAAAAAAACCCACAATAAAAATACAAAAGACAAACATAAACAACGATAGGAACTCGGGACAGCCGGACTTTGTACCGGCACTAGCAAAAGCCAGCGGTAGGGTTAAACCGGTTTATGGGTACACAAACCTCCCCTTTCTCTGTCCCGTTTCCCGTAAAGTATGACGTTTTTTTCTGTGACGCTGCAAAAACTGTCTATGACGTTATCAAAAGTACCGTCGATTGTCATTATAATACCCACGAGTGTAATATTATGCGGATTTTACCACGGCTATGGACACAAGGCAATTGAAGGACTTCATATTAGAATAACTAATAATTATGAAGAGTATCTCATAACTATGAAATAGCATCTCATTATATGAGATGATTATCTGATTATTATGAGATAATATCTCATTCTTATGAGATAGATTTTATCTCATAATTCCGATATTTTTTTTTTCTTTATGTGGCATTGTATCAGAATTTCAATGAAATTTGCTGAGCGCAATCTTTTCCAATTGTTGGCTTGCGGTAATTGTGGGCTTGCCTCACTCTAATTATATCAATTTTTGGAAAAGCCATGTATCCCTTATGTACACATATTTTAAACTAGAAGAGCAGCGGCGGAGACTGTCGCTCATCTAACGTCTTCAGATAAAAATTCATATATGATGAAACCCCCCAAAAATCCTCTATATAGTTTAGGAAGTGATGAACAAATACCATAGCTTTCATTTTTAACTATACCGAATGCTGGAGGCCATGTTTCCATCAGATCATAACGAAATAAGGACCTTTTGCTCTGTTGCTTTGCCCAGTGCCTTCACCATTCTAGTAAATCTTGGCTTGATAATTTCTGATACGAATACACTATCCTACTCCCTATCATTTTCAATTTTTTTTTTAATTTCCAAATGTTACTCTGACCACCTTTATATTGCGCATAACTTATTATTTTGATACACCAGCCCAGTAATCAGTACTTCGGTGCTGACCCGAAAACCGATTATATTTTAAACCTTACAATATCTATTTTTTTGTAAATTTTGTTGAAAACTAAGGAGTATCTCCCTCATGCAAAGCTCTATCCTTAGCTGATTTTGGCTTTACATTTAGATCATATTGGTTATTTGTCCTCTATCAGTTTTTAAACATCTTTGAGTTTCTGGTCTTCCAAATGTTTAGATTTTATCTGCACTGATGAGACATAAGTTGTCGAAATGCGCATATGCAGAAAGTAAATTCACAGTAACTTCGGTATTTAGTTATTTGATAAATACAAGGTTTTTTTAAAGTCGTCTTTATGACAGCTCTGTGTTCGTCTGATGTTGTGGGAGAAGGCGCTCATATCCACAAGATCAGTGGCCCAGGTATCGTCCATCCATCAACCCCCCTCCCCCCAGCATAACGCGTGTCTTCTCAAACTAGCGACGGACGGGTTTGTGCAGCTCTTCGGCTAGCTGGTCGGACCAGCGAACTTTTTTTGCCGATGATTGGTCTGACGATACTTCGATCCATGTGCTCGCGGTCCGTTGGCTGCTGAATGCCGTCCAGCTCCTTGAGCATGATCTTATCGCAGACGGTCGTATCCTTGTGCTGGGCTAGCAGAGATCGTGGTGATAGGACGCCTTACATGTATCTACGCGATTGATTGGCATTGACCAGGGTTTGGGGGTGCCGTCTTCCTTCAGACGCTTATGAAGCTTGGTGCCATGGCCGGTGAAATTATGCCCTGGTAAGTGCATTTCAACGGGCATGCGATTGAGCATCTTATTCCAGAGCCCAGCGCCCGACGCAGCGATAAATTGGGACTTCTGGGAGCCGCAGACGGCGCAGGTCCCGACATTCCACAGCCTACTGTTGCTTGCCACCACCTCTCAGACCCTAGCGTATCGGTGGGCTTTTGGCACTTCACGCAGTAGATTATGCTTTATATATATGAATGGACATGCACGATATCTCTTACGATGCCGCCGCACCCACCAGGAGTAATCACGCCCTCCTCCCACAGCGATCTGATCGAGGGGAAGTCGGGCTGCATCAAGACCACGCTGCTGAATTATCTTCTCCTACGCTCTGGGTGGTTTGACTACGATCGGCTCTACGTCTTCGTGAAATCTCTTCACCAGCCCATCTATCAGCTCTTGCGAGCGGCGCTGAAGAGGGTCTGACCAAAGAGGCCATCCGAGAGCATTTCACCCTGCAGGATAATTATCCGCTGCTAGATCTAATCGAGGCTCTTCCCCAAAGGCCTGGTGGGATCGATGCCTCCTTCTTCGAGAAGGACGGTGACGTGCCCGACCCCCGCGAACTTTATCCTACTACTTCAAGCTGCCGTGGTAGACGATCCGGGAGAATGCCAACTTCATCTGCCAGGACGGTCGAAATCTCGACCATATTCCAGCACGTGTGCAAGACAGGAAGAGTCTGTCTGAAGACCTGTCCAGAAGGATCCACCGTCTGCCGCCTCCATCGTCCAAAGCCCCATCAATCGCCATCGCTTCACGAACGCCCCTTCAATCGCCAATGGCTTCCCCGAACGCCCCTTCAATCGCCAATGGCTTCCCCGAACGCCCCTCCAAACGCCCCACTGAACGCTAAACGCTTGCGCGATCGCCCCTGAGTGCCAATCGTTCCCCCAGTCCCCGTCTTGAACCTTCCTCCCATAATCCTCTCACGCTCAGAGGACGTCCTCTGGGCCGCCAAGGACGGCCGATAGTGGTGAGGTCGTCAGCTTTTTTCGGATGCTCCCAGGGTATCCGAAAAAGCCATGATCGTAGGCATCCCTTTATTAATGAGCAAGGAGCAGCGCGATGCTCTGGACAAATCGCTGCACGACATGAATCAGAATATCAAAGCGAGCCTGCTGAATAATCGATCGGAGAAACTGGGGTAAGTCGAGACCTCAGTAGATTCTTTAAGCCCATGGTTGAGGCCCAGGAGAAAGCCGCCATGCAAATTACCAAGAATTTGCCGCCCCAATTCCCGGCCCCTGCCTTGCCCCCTCCTTACGACTTTGCTTACCCTCTTCCTATCGAAAAGGATCCCGGCACCATCCTAGGGCCCGGGCACAGCGCTATTTTCAAATGAGTATGACCAATAAGGCAGATCATACCTTTGGGCTGAGATTGGAGAATGGCGGAATTTTCATCGGGAATTGTCACTTTCGACGGCGACGATCTTCTGGTCAGTGGCCAGCGATATAAGAGTACGCATTGGCTCTTTGAGCTCATGGCGAAGAAGAGGCCAGAAGATTTCGATATGGACGACCTGGAGGCTTACGGCGACATCCTGAAGAGGACCTATTCGATCTACCAGAATAATAGCACCCTCTCCAAGACCCCCAAGTCCAACCGCAGCTTCAAGTGGAAGGCCATCGTATCCCATATCTATGATGAGGATAAGAAAGGGAGTGGAATACTCTTCCTTCCATGAGACCCGACGCAGCTGACCGAGCGCTTAGATTTATGCTCCGAGGCTTTCAAGGCTCGAAATACCGGCGTCCGCAATGAGATCGTAGCCATCCTCGACGCCCTCCGAGGTGGAAAGTATATATATTGATTATGCCATGTATAAGCGCCTTCATCTTAATATCCTTAAATAAACTATACTAGTCACGAAGCACGCATATCGCCCCAAATATGCGGTCGGGGACGGATAATATTCGATACCGTGAAGAATCTGCTCGGGCGAGTCTTCATCTGCCGCCGTCTAGACCCTGTGGAAGAAGGCTGCCACCGTCGCCACCAAGTCTGCAATCAAGGGAGTGGAGAAAGACGCCACCAAAGCCGTGGATCATCTGGTGAGCAAGATCCCCTCCAAGCCCAAGCTCCAGCTCCCGCCGAAAGCTGCCGCAATCCTATTGACGCACGAGTGGAAAATCAAAAACCTAATCGCAGGTTCGGCTATCGCATGCGTGCATACCAAAAAATAAATGGCCGAGATGATGAATCTCCGTGAAGACCTAGTCTTCGACGAAAGCTTCCAGTAATACGAATTCAACTA
The DNA here is from genome assembly GCA_002080025.1 of Modiolus philippinarum. Taxonomy (NCBI): domain Eukaryota; kingdom Metazoa; phylum Mollusca; class Bivalvia; order Mytilida; family Modiolidae; genus Modiolus; species Modiolus philippinarum. The sequence goes on from MJUU01008858.1 coordinate 61,161, forward strand.
ATATCATCCCATCAACGGGACGCAGCTGAATAGCTCCGGCATTGTCTCATCATATAGATTAATAAAAGGGATACCTATTATTAACAGATTTATGGTTGTAGGCTCTAAATTTGCATGGTATACTTAAATTTGCCACAGTAAATAATAACACACATAAAACAGAAGAAAACCATTCATCGTCAAACCCAACTTTAATAACCAGCGCTCGACATTTGAAATTACAGTTGTAAAGGAAGAAAGCAATCTATACAAGAATATGTGCAATCTTAAAAAATAAAACAAGAATTACAGGGACAAAAGAAAACAGCGAACAAGTTATGCCAACATGGAGTTAAAACATTAAGTTTAAGAATGTTCACTCCTCAGGTTTTTGAAACTGTCTCTTACTTTCGGAATTCTCTTATTTTATCCACCATGATGCATTAAAAAAGTTTGCACACTGACAAACTTTTCTTTTAAAATACATTTGTATACATCTTGAGTAAACTTTTTACAAAATTTGATGAAATTCTTGATATATCATCATTGTATTCCAAAGGGCGACTGCTTAATGCAAAGTAAATGAAAAATCAAGAGGAATGAGGTTTCCCGCCAAAATTTTATGCATTTTATGCATGTAAATCTAAAAAACGAGCATACTGACATATCAATATTTTTTGCTTAAAATGATGTATGATCAATGTTCTAATAGATAAAGCTACTAATTTCAAAACCATGATATAATGAGCTTGAGGAGTGACCATCCTTAAGTGTGTTTTTTTTCACAACACCAAGCTATACGCACATGGTTGATATAAATCCTTTTCCTTTTATCCTTTTCATAACCAACAGAAAAATCATATATACAGGTTGGGGGAAACCGCAATTGGGATATTTGACCAGTAATTTTCATTTACTGGATTAATTCTGCATCAAGATACATAGAAATAATAAATCTATAGGGTAAGAGCTTTCAGGGGATTAACTTCTGTCGTCAAAAGGAAGATCCAAATTTATGATAAAAAATAGTCACTTTGATTAATCTTTATGATGCCAACTCTATGCTTTTTCTCTCGAAGAAATTTCTATCTATAGTTGAAGTAAGGGAGTACGAGTTTCAGAAATTTTGTAGTTAGAATTTTAACGCTGGCCTTTTGTTTTAAAGAACTTTGCAAATTACAACATGCGCAAAATCCATGTAAGAATTTTTGAGATATACGACGTCAAAAGTTTGGCTGGAAATAGTTGTCTCTAGAGTTTTCCCTCAATTTCCATTAGCTGTTTATATGCCTTGGAAAGTTGATAAATTTTTATACATTGTCTGTTTTATGCATTTTAAAGTGACCAATGACCAAGAAAATATGATACATGTGCGATTTTTTTAAAACTTATCTAAATGGATAAAACCCAACGATATCGAATGATTCTGAAATCTGACACTCATACTCCCTTAAGCAAAGTTTGCTAGTTTAAAAAAGAAATTTTTTGATAATTAAATAAATAAAGTATGGAGAAATAGTTATATGAACATGACCCTTGATTTCTTCTTTTGTTTTCACTTTTTATCTATGTCTTAAAACATACTATGAATGTACACAATGTAGGTTGTAACAATGGTGCTTGAAACCTCTATTTCTTTTCATATTTTTTCATACTGAACTTCCGTTTTACTTCTTTTATTAATTCCAATTTGATCTAAAGTATTTCACAGACTTTTCGGTTGGGTTGCTTTGATAATTTAACCAGTTATAATTGTAATAATCTTGAACTTTTGACAGAATCCAATGTTCATTTTACATTCTTAAAATGTCTCTGCTAGGGAAATGCAGCATCATAAAGAAGATGACTATATGCCATTTGATGACTAAAATCACGAAGTTTCTCTTGTTTTATGTTTCATTACGCGTCATTGAAATGTAAAAAATGATAAAAAAAAATGTTCAATCGGGATATAACAGCCCACAACCTGATAAAGATGAACAAATATCAAATAATATTTCATATATCTATATGTATAAAATTAAATGAATTTAATCAATTTTGACACATTCACACGCCTTATTAATGACATAATATACAATTCCAAATTTGACCTGATTTGATTTTTTGCTGGATTGATAGTCTTGTAGAGTTGCAAAGACAGGTGTTAAGAACATGTTTTGCAACTCTACAATTACAGTTCAAAACAACACAATCAAGAGTATTAATAAACAAACGATAACAGGAAACATAAACAATGGCCATAAATTACAATCACATGCCACAATCCACTAGGGAACCGCACAAGAAAAAAAAAAAACAAATTAAAAGAAAAAGACAAACGTAGAATCAATAGGAACCCGGGATAAGCGGACTTGGTACCGGCATTATCTATAGCTAGCGTTAGAGATATATCGGTTTTATGTACCAAAACCTTCCCTTTCTATACCCTGTTTCCCTACAGTACAATAAATATATACAAATAAAACCCAATGCAGGTAGACTTCGTACTTCAAGACCACAATCTTGAATAAGGAATGAAAAAGACAAAACGTAATTTAGAAAGAAATGTCAATGTGTGATCACAACTTAACTGCAAGCTAGATCAAAAGCCTAGTCTGCTAGTAAAACACTGTCGTAATACGGAATCAAAACAGTTTTCAAAACTTTCAAGGGTTAGGTAAAGAATCATCATGGATTTTAGTAGTCATCTGCAGTATCAGCGTAAAGGTCAAAGGGGCAAACATTGATTTTTTTGCAAAATTTAAAATCTTAATTTTTCATCAGATTTTGATGGTCTTTTGTTTTAGATTTCTCTTGATGTAAGCCAACAGACTTTTGTAGCTCTCACCATTTTTTATCGTTAAGGGATCAAAAGGGCTGATTTTTGTTTATTTAATTTGTATCCAGCTTATTATTGTGACAAACTCCTTTATGTGTCCAACTAATTATTATGTCAAACTACAAACTATGTACAAATTCACTTTAATCTTCACTTGTTCAAATTTCAGTGGTCGACATGCTGCGGTTGTATAATGCTGCACTCTGTGTTGTCCTTTATTCGCAATTTCCAACACCTCCTGACCAATATGTTAACAAAATGATAACTAACATGAGGACAAATTTGTTCTCAGTTGAGTGTTTTTATCTCATGGACTTCTCTTCTAGGTACTTTGTTATTACCCCCATTTCCTGATTGGTCCCGTGTCAATTTCTAGAAAAAGTGCGACGGAATGTTGATGAAATTAACACCTGGATCATTGTTTGGCAAATGAGTTTTTACATTTTTATGACTTAAATACCTAATGTATAGATCTTTTCCGATTTTTTATAGTTTGATTGGAAAAAAAATGTCATATCTTTTTCTCGCTCATAGAGTTACTAATGATTTATATATTTTTGTCAAAAAAAATAAAAAAAATTAAAAAAATAAAAAAAAATATATATTTACCGAAACAAGAAAGACCTGAAAGAATGTAATGAAAAAGTAAAACGCTTTTGTTATTCGTTTTCTATCATTTTTGAACTTCAAATTCGAAATGCCTATAGATATTGTCATATTAATATTTAAGGAAAAAACAGAACAAACAACATTAAAATAAAACCATAAGATGGACGGAATACATCGGAAAACGAATTCCAAAGCAAGCAGAAGAAGGAGGTATTCTAGAAATCAAAAACCCAACAATACAGCGATTCAACACACGGAGACAAAATGACAGAGATAAAACAAATACCGGTATTCAGAAACAATCAGGAAGGCCAACACATTAAAGCACAGTGGTGTGTTTCCAAAAATGTCACCACGTGCTCTTTAGGGGTAAACGTGATATGCCATGTCACACTGCAAATGAATAGTGCGATTTTGCCATGGTCGGTGTTTGTAAATTCGCTAATCAATTATGGATAAACCAAAAATGTCTATTTTTATTGTTTTGAAATTAAAATATTGTTATATTTTGACAATCTCTGTAGTGACCAACGAGCAGTGGTTGCACCAATTGAACAATCCATTGTTGAAAACGTTTTTGCGACAGTAAGTGTGTTAAATGGCATTGAGCTTTTTAAGTAAGCGGGTACCGGAATCGTGGCAAAAAAGTGTACGTGGAAAACAAGAAAGGATGCAAAGCGTGACGCGGAAACCACTGAAGAAAAGAGCCCGGGAAACGGGAAAATATTTCCTCTAAAAGAGATTTGTAAAATTCTTTTCCACGCGGGGAACTTGAAAGCGAGGAAAAAATAAGTTATTCGAGAAAGGAACCACTATTGAGACCCCAGTTGCCAAAATCGCTATACAAACTACAGGCACAACAATAGCACATGTAAGATGTACATGTGTAGGGCTGTATGAATATTTCTGATGAAAATTACGGAAAGTTTAAATCATCACGCTTGTCATAAGGATTTGTTCTCAGGCATATTCAGATTAATAAAAAAGCATGGATGTAGCGTTTCTCGACAATAAGCAATGAATTCTGCTCTAACCGGTGCTAGGGGCCGTCCTGAACATGCTATAAGGTATGAGTAAAACTCATTGTTGAAGGCCGCATGGTGACTTCAAGATGAAGAACAACAATAAAAGCGTTGTTCCATTGCTTATTATTACCATGTATTTGTTGGGACTTTGTCTCATTTACATTTACTCCATATCCCTTCTTTGTTAATCATAAGAACTATGACATGAAAAATAAACTGTGGACACAGGATATGTCTCGCCCGCCCCTTGCATCGCCTTAATTTGCACATTGATCTACTGCAGCAGATATAAAAATGAAATATCATCTTTAACTGTGTTTAAAATGATGTGATCACTCATGCATGGCTAAGGAACCAGGGCCAACAGCTGGGCGTGGAATCGGTATGTACTCCTCACAATGCAACTGCATGTCAAATATCAAGTGCCTAGGCCTAGTGGTATAGGCCGTACAAACTGCTTGCTAAAACTTAATGTGATTGTTCATGCATGACTAAGGGGCCAGGGCCACCATCCTGGCGTGGATTCGGTATGTACTCCCCAAGACGCAACTGTTTGTCAAATATCAAGTGCCTAGGACTACTGGAAGAGGCTGTACAAACTGCTTGCTAAAAACTTAAAGTGATCGTTCATGCGTGACTAAGGGGCCAGGGCCAACATCTGGGCATGGAATTGGTACATTTATGTACTCCCCAAGACGCAACTGCATGTCAAGTATCAAGTGCCTAGGACTACTGGTATTGGCTGTACAAACTGCTTGCTATAAACTTAATGTGATCGTTCTTGCATGACTAAGGGACCAGGGCCATAATCTAAGTAGGGATTTGAATTGTACCCATAATAATGCAACTACACATCAAATACTATGGACCTACAACTAACATAAGCTTGTTAATTTCACAATAGTTTGCAATTGTTGCCGCCGCCGCCGGAAACGCTATCCCTAAGTCTCGCTTCCGCGACTTTTTCGTCGCGGGCGAGACAAAAACTTTGAAAAACCTTTGTCATGGTGAAACAATCAGAGCTATACAAGAAGGCGACAAACATAATATGTGTGCATTTGAACCCTTACATATAAACAAAATTTAATGAAAAACGTTTTATTTTAAAATCTTTCGTCCTTTTCTTGGCATTAACGTCGTCGATATAACAAACTGAAAACAATGAACGTTACATTAGAATGTATTCATGAATAAAAACTTATTTCATCTACCGTGAAATTATTGTCAAACCTCTTACTACAAAAATCGGTGAGATGTGTAAAACATAATATAATTTCATGTTAACTGACCTTTGAACGACGTAGTATTAATCTGCATTTTTGTTTCAAAGCTTCTAGTTCTACATTTTACTGTTTGCCTCGTCTTATTGGTGCCTGTTGAATTTGATCTTGCATTAAAAAAAATTAAACTGAGTACTTTGTGTACCAGTGTAGATTTTAGCAAAAGATCTGAGTTTTCTAGGCGTCAGTTTGATATATATATATATATATATTAATATTTCAAGATTTAAGGAATATATCACCGGAAACATAGGACAACATATATATATAACACGGTCTATGGTAGTTTCCACGTTGACTGAATTTATAAAATCCGGGGAAATGAACAAGTTTCCACGTTGACTGAATTTATATACATTTTATATATATATATATATATATATATATATATATATATATATATATCATGTTAACGTCATGTCATTTTCTCAAAATATTTGTAGGTCTTATATCTTGTGTGCTTTTAATATTCTACTTTCTACTTCTCGTTGTATCGACTTTCAAGTCTAATTCCCCAGTTTTCAATCCTGATTTTTTTTTTATGTTATTTATTTTTATGTCCCTGCCGTTTGGCGACAGCATTAAGTTTTACCCTTGTCCGTACGAACGTCTGAACGTACGTCCGAGAATTTTCGTCTAGGATTTCTCAGCTTGTACATGCAGGAATGATTTGATATTTGGTCTGAAGCTTTGGTATTATAAGTTGTACCATGTCTCCCCTTTTCAAGTCCGTCACTCATTTACTTCCTGTTTGCTGATACCTATCTAGCGGGGGCATCCGTGTCCCATGGAAACATTTTCTTTTATTTAAACTTATCGCTACAAGCGTCAAAATTGTTTAATAGACAAAAAAGGAAGGAAACGGGGAATGTGTCAAAGAGACAACGACCAAAAGGGGAGTAATAAATGCTCAAAGCTACTATAAGATCTTCAATAAACAGAGAGGAAACCCTACACCAAACGGCAGGTGTGAGTCGGTCCCTAAATAAAGAGTAATCAAGATCATCGAAATAAACACCATCCTAAACACCTATATACAAAAAGTAAAATAAGTAGAAAACAGACAAGACACACAAAGGCTTAATAAATTCCTGACTCGGGACAGGCGCAAAACTCAATTTTAACCTGTAAACATTGGATTTGTGTATATCATGTATATGTCCTTACAAACGTCATTTACATTTATCTCATATTTATTGGTAAATGATTTTGAACTGGATTTTTATCGTAAACCACAAAAACTGTAAGCAAAGCTCTATGATATATGTAGGACCCTTAAGTGCGATTGGGACGCCAAAGTGCGATGGTCGCGGTAAAATGCGATGGTCCACTCTAATGTGCGATGGTATGAATTAGTAATTGACTCTATAGTGCGATGGTTCCGCTTAAGTCCGATGGCTTGTTATTATTGTAGACGCTAAAGCGCTATTTTTTTTATATTTTTATTGTAATAAATGTTTATTTATATGAATAAAAAGTAGTTTGTTAAATGCCGTACAATTTATTATTAGCTATTAAAGAACGTTGTGTAGGCTTTTCCCGAATGTTTGCAAGAAGGCCAATGAACAAAAAAGCTACATGACGCTAAGTATTTGTGACGTCGAATTACATGCTCCGCTCGAAAACTTCATGGCTGAGACAATATGCCAGCTGATGGTTTTTGTTCGTAGGAAAGAGTGAACAAAGAGAAACAAATGATTCCTACCAAGAACATTTTGGACGAGATAATAGGCATTTGAAAGACAAATGCCAGAGATGTGTGCAAAATAAAAAATAAAATAAAAGGAGCTAGATCCTCTCAATAGACAGGGGGCAATGCTAGCACTATCCAAAAACTAACACTAACAAACTCGAACCTAAACCCTAACAAAAGCCTAATATGGTAAATGTTAACAAAATAGCCACTGTAAAGGATTGGGTTCCCTAAAGTAAGATTAGGCGTTCATGTTAGAGCATTGCCGGTACAATGGATTGGTCCCCCTATTCCTGTATTTTTTTTCAAATTTAGGACAAATGACAGAAAATGGTAAAAACTGGATGGAAACTATTCTCATTTGAACAAAGGAGTATCTCCCTCATGCGTAGCTCTGTTCTAAGCTGAATTTTAGCTTTTCTACTTAGATCCTTTTGGTTATTTGTTTTCCATCAGCTTTTACACGTTTTCGGTTAATGGACTTCCAAATGTTTGGTTTCATCTGAACTGATGAGACATAAGTTGACGAAATGCGCATATGAACAGTAACTTCGGTATTTTGCTATTTGGACCCCCTTTTTCCAGACTTGGTCCGTCGGTGGGTTAGACAATAGTTTTTTTGATACATTATGTTATATTTCGGTCCATTTTTGGAACCAAGGTATCCGGGGGTAAAAATTGTCTTTTTTTATTTAAAAGATATTAATGTTCGGGCAGATTTGCGGCAAAATTTACGGTAAAAACACCCTAGAAGTGTCTGTTACCCAATATGATCCACTGGAGTAAAAAAAATACCATAAATTAATATGTTTGTATTTATAGTATTATGTTAACATTTAATCAGCCAAGCCCTTGTGGTATGATCTAAATGGAAAGTCAAAATTACCGAAGGATGGAGCTGTGCAACAGGGAATAAAATCGGTGTTCGGATCAGCATCGATATACTGGCTTCTGGGATGGCTAATACCATCGGTGATTAAGAAAAAAAACAACACAGGCATTGGCTCAGTTGTAATAAATTACAAAAATTCCGAAGTAACTGTAAATATAGTTTCTACAACTTTCTACAACTTATGTCTCTTCATTGCAGTTCAAATCAATACATTTTGAACACCATATACCGTACTACTAGTATGTGTGAAAGCTGGTTGGTCTACATGCCATATCCAGGCTCTCCGTATCAGATTATCTCCTACTTCGAGGAGCGATCGTATGAATGGAACATACGAGGAGCGATCGTATGAATGGAACATAACGACTGCATTATTCAAGTTGACCAGTACTGCAATATTACAAGTCCTTCACACAAACAGTGACCTCAACATTATACTCAGTTAGTGAGGACCATTGCATTTAGCGTTTTCAACATAACCCCAAAGTTTGACGTCACAATGCTGATGAACAATCGCACTTTAACGCAGCAGACCATCGCCAGGATCGCACTTCAGCGTGGACCATCGCATTTTAGCGTGTTCACCATC
>MJUU01008858.1:75933-90646 GCA_002080025.1 Modiolus philippinarum
GCAGCCAAGGAAATATAAATGATGTCTGTCCCAATATCAATGGCTCATTTAGTTGCTTCATGTGTCGGGAAGCATCCAAGGAAATATAATCCAAACCTGTCAAGGGCATATGGGGCAGTACATGGACCTTAAAACACTTGACTTGGGAATATGAGACATCATCAGCTATCACTATAAATAGCCAGGGCAAGGAAGGTATAGAGGAGACAAAACCGTTTCATTCGTGAGTCGTGACACCACGGACGTTAGCGCTTAAATGCTACTTTGCAACCGTTGCATCTTGTATTTTGTTATAATATGGTAACTGTTTATTATAAGATATTGAAAATGGTGATTTTTGCACTTACAATAGTAATATTCCAAGAGTTGTTGTGACTTTATTCTTCTTTAGAAAGCGTCAGTTCCGAAATCGGAGCACAAGGAAGCGTTTACACACACACACACACACTCACACACACACACTAAATAAATAAATAAACAAATAATGGGCACAGACAAGTATCTAAGTGGATAACAGCATACACACAGAGTAGATTTTAGCATTCACTTTTGAATTGTTTAGAATGAATTGTTAATTGATTGCACTATTGGGATACACTCGTCGTCTTCCGAAAAGAAACATTGTAATATAAAATTGACTGTCTTTTTAATTCATATCAAAAATCTAATAAGTCCGTTTTAAGCCAAAAGTTACAATGCATTTTATTGCTACTTACGATTCTTTTGCACATTCACCATGACAGGCACCGTGCCCGCAATGACAATGTGGTCCGGAACAAGTTCCATTACAATCACTTGTATCACGCCTGATTAAAAAATAATAAAAGATATTTGCAAAGTAATTATTGGAAATAGTAATGACAAATTCTGCAACTCAGTGATTTCGCTTTGTTAGTTTTTTTCAGTTTTACACAGGGTCGTAGGTACAAGCTACACGTGTTTATTCCCGCCAACATTTGTATTGTAACGTGTTTTAATTAAATTTACACAAATCGAAAAGTATATAATTTAGAGTATTAAACAGAACATTTAATGCCTTAAGACACATTTGAAAGGAAACACATTATAAATGCATAAATTTTTGACATCAAAACAACCACTGTCCCTAGGTTTGTCCACTTCACTATAACTTCGGAAAAAGGGAAGTAATGCCTTGATGTGAACTATTTGCTTTGATGGTAAAATATTATTGCATTTCTTTTATTTACTCTATATTTTATTTTATTTTCTTCTTGCGGGGGGAGAAAAATATTCAAACACCAATGAAAGCTTCACACAACCCTTTCGTCTACGGGTTGACATACATGGAAAAAGCCATTTACAGAAGTAAATTTATACAAACAACTACGCACCGTGAATAAAGTTTAGAGTTTATCTGTTCATACATCACCTGTTTGTATATAATTTTGAGTATTAAACAGAACATTTCATGCCTAAAGACACATTTGAAAGGAAACATATTATAAATGCATACATTTTTAACATCAAAACAACCACTGCTCTAGGTTTGTTCCATTCACTATAACTTCGGGAAAAGGGAAAAGGGAAGTAATGCCTTGATGTCAACTATTTGCTTTGATGGTAAAATGTATTTGCATTTCTTTTATTTAATCTTATATTTTATTTTCTTCTTGCGGGGGGAGGAGGGGGAGAAAAATATTCAAACACCAATGAAAGCTTCACACAACCCTTTCGTCTACGGGCTGACGTACATGAAAAAAGCCATTTACAGAAGTAAATTTATACAAACAACTACACACCGTGAATTAAGTTTAGAGTTTATCGGTTCATACATCACCCGTATGAAAGAAATTCGTTACACGAATCATATTTCCTTTTTTTCTACAGTCAATACGTTTTGTAACGCATTTTTTATGCTTTTATGTTTTATTTTAAGGTACAAAGTAAGTGAGAACCGAACCGTCAATCAAAAGAACGATCAATCCATGGACAATGGCATAATCAGACAAATTGCTGAAATTAATGGACTGGGGCAGTTTTTTGTCTTTATTTTGAAAAAGCCCTTCAATAAATTCAGCCTAATAAGAGTGAAGAAACAAATCGGCTAAAAAAGGTGCACAGTTTTTGCCTATTGGAATTCCAATGGTCTGTTGAAAAACAAGTCCTTCAAACTGGATATATATCTTGTCGATCAAAAACTCTAACATCTTTTTCACTTTTTCCTCTGTGTATTTTTTTTCTGACAATGTACTTATATCTTCGTTCGCCGTTCTAACGGCAGAAACATCTATGAATTATATCTTACAGCCGAGATTTCAGTTGTTCATGGGGAGTTTTTTAATATCCAGACGTCATTTACACCATTTCTTAAAAAAACTAGTGTCACAGTATTTTTGAAGGCCCTCCTTTACGGCTGTCAAGATGGAGGTTAAAAGCTTAGAAAGAGGTTTTGTGGATCATTTTGCAGATCCAGCGATGTATCGTTGTTTGTATGGACATTTGTGTATCTTTGGTAACCAGTACAAGGAAGGGAGATCGGTGTCTCCATCTTTGGTCGAAATTCCAAAGGAAAGCAAAACAGATTTATGGTTCTGTTATATCTCAGAGACAAAGTTTACAAACTCACGAACATAACAGCTGCACCGAGTAGCATGATACTCCTGATGGTACCACTTCAAAAGTTTTCAATGATGTAGGCAAGCTGTTTTAAGTTTTTTCCTCTGTCAAATTACAATTGAAAAAAGTAAATTGATTGGAAGACTTCCATATGCTAAACCTGTACACAATTTGAAAGGGAAGTCAAATTACAGCGCGTGTGAAAAATTTAGCAAATCTGAGGAATTAAGTCCCATAACTCTTGCAAACAATTCAAAATTTCGCCAAAAAGTATATAGCTCGTGAAACCATGTTACACAATAGTTGTGCAAAAGTTGAAATTTATTGAGGAAAGATAAAAGAGCGACACGTGAAAAATTATCCAAAAATTGAGGAATAACTATTGAAGCAAATCGAAATTTCGCAGGATAAAAAAAAAAAAAAAGATGCAGATCAAGTGACTTTCATATCCTATAGCTGTAAAAAGTTTGAAATCAAGTGTGCAATTTGTGAGGTTAGAGCATGACCATTTAAACAGACAGACAATCTGACATTTGATTAGCATCATACGTACGTCATTAGACAGACATATAGTTCCCTGGCAGATTGGGGCATTTACATGTAATTATATTAATGTTCTGCCATTCTAGGTGTTTCCTGTTATCCATTCTTCTACATGTAAGAGATTTGCCTAGGTAGGACTAATCACCCAGTCCTGGCTAGCTGTTTTTGTAGTCTTGTCCCTTTGTATTTTCAGAAGTATTCAGCTCTACTGTTGCAGTCAGTTTAAGTGGCGGGGAGGCGAGATAGGGTCTGAAAGTCTCGTCATGTGACACCGAGAAATCGCGATACAACTGCAATTTTAAAACGTTTTTCGCCGATATATGACGTTGCAAGATTATGACGTCCACATTTTTTGTTTTAAATGTCATGTTTTTGTTTAAAATGTAATTTCAGGTACAAAATATGTACCCGGATGTTTTAAAATTAGACAAGACTAACATGCCCTATTGCCGGTAGAGAACACAACTGAACTTGGGCACGTAACTGATCAACCTTATCATGTTCGGTTCCGAGTCAAATGCACCCTTTTTGTGGCACTAACTCACAACGTACAGGCTACAGTGATTGTACACTTTAATTAACTACATTAACCACTCAATTACCCAGACCCCCTTTTTTTATTTGAAATGCACTTTGTTTCATGTGTATATACTCCATATCCTTACATTGTTTAACAAGGTTATTTTCATAGAATTTCAAATGCTTTAAGGATGGTCACTCCTCAAGTTTATTATATCAAGAATTTTAAATTAATATTTTCATTTGTTAGAATAAGGATGATACATCATTTTAAGCAAAACATTTTGATAGGTCAGTGTGGCTATTTTTGAGATTTAAACGCTTGAAATTTTGGCGGGAAACCAAACTTTTCTAGACTTTTCATTCACTTTGTATTAAGGCATTCAAGCTTTGAAATGCTATGAAGGAATATCAAGAATTTCATCAAATTTTGTCAGAAGTCTATTGAAGATGTAGACTATTATATTTTGAATAAAAAAGTGGGGGTCAGTGTGCAAAATTTTTCAATGCATCATGATGGATGAAAAAAGAGAATTCCGAAAGTCAGAGACTTTTTCAAAAACCTGAAGAGTGACCATCCTTAAGCCATCTACATAAATTGAAATATAAATTTTAATTATTAATGCTATTAATGATACTAAGATTATCATGCATTAAAATGGAATAAATGGCGTACTATTTTATAAAGCGGCGAAAAACCGTTTTCTAAGAGTTTCAATTAAATTTGCATGGAAAACTAAAATTCGTAAGTAGGTCCTTGGTCCTTAATTTTGTATTTGGAATAACATGTTATTAAAAGATTTAAAAACATGTATTAAAACAAACGGCTTTGTTTCGAAATACATATCGATAACTCGCTCAGCTAGACAGGGCTGCCCTTCCGCGCCTCTTTTGTACGTCATCCAAGCAGAGCCGATGGTAAGCGCGATTAGAGCAGATAACAATATAGAGGGAATCAAATTACCCACGAATGAAAGTCAAATATATGATGCTAAAATTATCCTTTTTGCTGATGACACGCAACTTCTGAACAGTGAAAAATCTATTGAACGATTATTCGATATACTTTAAGTTGATGAATTAAAACTTATTACAACAAAACAAAGGGTTTATTTATAGGGAATTTGAAAGGTAAAAAAACAATTTACAAAAATTTCATGGATAAAAAACTAATGTTAAAACTTTAGATGTACACCATGGATACGAAATTGACAATAACGCTATTTCGAGAGCAAAAATAGATAAAAATCAAAAGATGTTTGGAAGTTTGGAAAACACAAAATCTGACATTCAAAGGAAAAATTTTAATTAATAAAAATTTAATTATTTCTCACATAGGATATGAAATAGACATGCCAGGTATACCGGATCTTATTTTTAAAAGAAATGAATTCTATTGTTAGGGCTTATATATGGGACAATAAAGTTAATCAATTGGAAGGAAATGTGTGCTGTTTAAAAAACTAAAAAGGTGAGTTAGGTATGACCAAGATATTCACCCTCAGCAACAACATCCCAAGATTTAATGTATATCCTATGGTCAACAAAAAGGTGTACTCGAATAATAATTTTTGAATAGGTATCAATTAATGTCAGTGGTCTTACGTTTTATAGTGTATTTGACATCCCATATCGGATACACAAATGTAATTCGTGGACCCTTGGTGATTAAACCGGTGACACTAAGGTGCAATGTAAACAGGAAATTGTTGAATAAATGTGTTGATTTAAAAAACAAATTAAAAAATTCGTAAGTAGAACATACTTTCCTACAGCTGGAGTATAACCATCAGGACATGTGCATTTTCCAGTTCCCTTATCACATGTTCCGTCAATGTTATCGTGGTGTTGATCATGTCGACATGCATCCATACAGTCATGATTACTGTGACAAGCTAAGCATGTCAACACTGAAATAGAAAAAAAAATCTTTTGCAATAAAGGCTAAAACAAAAAGCTGGATATATGTAATTACATTTCTTGAAGGTAAACATGTTGCAATGAAGCCAAATGGGGACATTCACCATCTTTATTATCACCAGACTTGAGAGTTATTGAATGGACTATAAGTGCCTGAATTATTGCGTGGTTTTATTATAGCAATTCCCGAGCCATTGGCGATCTCAAGATAGGGGTGTATAAATTTAATTATTTCGACTACACATCAGTCACTTTTTGCAGCAAAAAAGAAAAAAAATGTACTTAGATCTGAATTGACGGTATATTCATGATTCGTCATTTTATTGACTAAAATATGTACAGTAATGCTGGTACATGTACTACTGTACTCAGTCGTTCAATATATCAACCCAAAACGGATTATCATTTTTGATAGCAGAAAAATACTAATTCGTTTTTGAAGTTTAATTGGTAAAAAGTATTACGTGTTCTTATATGATAGAAAATATTTGAATGTAATTTGGTTCATTTCAAAATCAGGTAGAATAATACATCGTGGGATAAATACACGGCCAAGCTCTCTGAGCCAATGTGCGTGGAGCTCAGAGCACAGTCATTTGAACACTAAGCCATGATGTTTGAACTTGGAGTCCCATTGTTGGAGCCCAGAGCCCTAGTGTTGGTGCCCTGAATACTTGTGTTGGAACCCGGATATCTGAGCCCGTGATATTTCCAAAATATCGTAACAGTTCCATAAAGGCAACAAACTGACATCTGATTTATGACTTTCAATAAAGTTTCCTTGAAACAACTTTTCCCCCCCCAAAAAAACAAACAGTTTTTGACTAATAACTTAAGACATTAAGAGACCTTATCAGATGAACACAGCAAAAGCAACAGGGCATTTATTGCAAGCAGAAAAATAACAAAGAAATTGATAACAAATAATTCATGAGTCCTTTGAAATTTAAGCAGATTTTTTTTGTAAGAAATCAATAAGCCAGAAGTTTCTATAATACTCGTACTCACCGAGATAAGAGGCGAGGATAAGCCACTTCATATTAAATGTTGTCGGTGTATTATTCTCTTACAAGAAACACTAAATATAACTCGCTTCATCACCTTAATATACAAAATTACCAGACCTTAGTACTCCAGTGGTCACTGATAAACCGACAAATATTACTTAATGAAATCAAGGTCAATTTTATAATGGACGTATCAATATATATACACATGTTGGACTGTCACGAAATAATTTGCCTTTCTTACAGCCATTTCAGGTCATAAAATGTAAAAATGGCATGGGAATTATCATAATAGGAGCGAGTCAGCAATTGAACTAATGCATTCTATTTAAGCCAACTTATTGTATTGAGTGTCAGAAATTTTGTAATTAGACTTAAAATGTTGAACCTTTATTTTGAAGAACTTTGCTAATAGAATAACATTTGCAAAAACATTTTTTAAAATCCATTAAGAATTTCGGATATATAAGACGTCAAAATTTTGGCGGGAAACATTTCTCTCTAGAGTTCTCCTTCAATTTCCATTAGCTGTTTATATGCCTTAAGACATAAAAAAAAAATTGGAATTTTATAAAATTTCATGCATTGTCTACTTAATGGATTTAAAGGTAGTCCGAGCCTTATAAAAATATCAGACAATTTTTTTTTATTTTAAGATATTTTGTAGTTCTTAGCTCATTTGTTCAAAAAATAAAATAAAAATTAAATGTCACCGATGATCTTTTCCTGCAATCAGGCTTTGAAAGTCAGGCCAAATTAAGTATTTTTCAGCAATATTTACGAAGAATACATAGGAAACTGTGAGAACATGCTTGTTGTTTAACTTTCATATCAAATAAACATTAGATAGATTTTTTTTTGTTTTTGACATTTCTGAGGTATACATTTCAGCTAAAAATTAAAAAAGATAAAATCTATATATCACCGTTTGATTAATACAAATATTTTATATACATGCAGTTTACGAAACAGACAATATTTATGGTAAAAGGGAGCTATTTCACAGGAAAGTGTATGTTAATCTTTATGACGTCACACTGTAAAGGCCAAATAAGGAATATTCCGGCTAGAAAATCCAGTCAATTCCGCATCCGACTTGTGCTTCGTAAATGCGCCAATCGAATGCGCCGTGTATTAGTTTAGTTTAAACTTATTTTATTGAATATAATACATGAAATTCATACATACAATTAATCAAGACTAGGATTCGGAAACAAGCTTAAGCTTATATTAATCCGTCTCCTGTAATGACATGACATATTTAACAAGGAGTAAGTTTCATGCTCAGATAAAGGTATGACACACTGAGAATTCCAATTCATTAAATTAAATGAATTTATTATTATTAGTGAATTAATGTCGATCTACCTTAAAGTGACCTGTGACCAAGAAAATATGGTTCATGTAAAAAAAAAATTAACCTTGTTTAAATGGATAAAACCCGAGGATATCGTTGCTTCTGAAATCTGGCACTCATACTCAACAATTAACAATTCTGCACTTGTCGAACGATGGAAATATCAATATATCAGTTTCTTTGAATTATGCCGACATTATAAGTTGCATTTATACAATAATGTTTTCCATCTAGAACTAAAACCAAGGACTTTATTAACACTTTATATTCATCTGACATCACGTTTTTCGCAGGAAACGGATAAAAGCCGTTCATAACGGATTGGAGAATTGTTCATGACTGACCAAGGTTACAGAAAACTGGTGCAACACTAGATATCTTTGGCCTTTTTTTTGCTTGCAGTTTTTAAACTGTTACTAATGAATCAGGAAAAGGTGACTGTGAAAATTGTTCTGCAAGTATATTTCTGATTTAATTAATGAAGAGATGTTTCCACTCGTATTTTCACTATTACCTGGTAAATCAGAGATCATCTACACACGATTCTTCACTCTACTCAACGATGTCTGCACTCAACGACAACTTAACCTGAACCCAACTACATTCTTCATAGACTACGAGTCTGCTGTCCAGAAATCTGCAAGAACATCATTTCCAGGAGTCAATATCAAGGGATGTTTCTTCCATTACACTCAATGCATCTGGCGTAAAGTACAGGACACAGGACTAGTGACCAGCTACCGAGATGACGAAGAAGTTCACAGACTCGTACGCAGAGCAGCCGTTTTTCCCCTAGTACCACAAGAAGAGGTAGAAGTTGTCTGGTTTAATGCTATGGAATACATGGAGAACTCAAACTCACTAGTTAACACTACCAGCTTCACAGACTATGTCATCACTAACTGGGTCGAAACCAATAGACACTTGTGGAACCACTACCAGACAGAGGGGCCGAGAACAACAAACCATCTCGAGGGTTGGCACAGTAGTATGAAGAAGACCATCCAGGTTCCCCAACCAAAAATCTACCGCCTACTCACACATCTGAAAGAAGAGCAGTCATTTAATAAAGTTACTTTCATCCAATACGCAGCAGGAGGGCTACGACCAGTGAAACGTAGAAAATACTTGCAATTGAACCAACGACTTCAGCAATTGAAACTTAGATTACAGAATCAAGAAATTAGTGTGTACCAGTTCGCAGACACTGCCTTTTATTTATTACATTTGGACTGATTATTTATATGTTGTTAGTGTTCTGATTATCTCTGATCTTCATATATTATGTCATGATGGATGTTCAATAATTATTGCAAACACCTATAATATTGTTGTGAACTGCTTAAATATATATGTACAATTTCATATTTATTTAATGAAAATAAAACATTTAAATATAAATATTTTCTTTTATTTCCATTAAAAGAATATCACATTAAAATGAAAGTGCAAATTTATACAAATATTTGAATACAGAAGCAACAAACAAAAAGGATAACAAAGACAATCATATCAGCTTTCAGTATTACTAAATACTTAAATGAACACCCCTTACAGAACCTCAAAACTATCTTTGTCAAAACATTATCTAATTAACCAACATGTATAATTCTTATCAAAACATTCCCAAAACATTCCCAACTGTCCAACATTTTTTACCTTTTTTTTACCTGTAATTTTCAAATGTTAGACTATCGGGAAGACACCGAATATTTACCTCATTTATATTTTCCTTCAGAAATACATTATCACCATATGATTTGGATACCCTTGAAAATCTAAGAAGCAATAAAGAAATAAATCATAAAAATATATATTAAAAACATTTCATCGAAAATAAAACATGCGATTCCTACAATGACAGCTAAAATGACATCTTATTTTAGCTTTAATATATAATGGTGCTACAGTTGGGTCTAGACTTAAACTCTCGTCCAAATTAATTTAGCAAGCAGCATTTGGAACGAGTTAGCTTGAAGTTAGCCCGGAGCAGAATTGGAACAGTCCTACATGGTCAGCTTTTGTCGTATAATCATTGATGTTCTTGTTTCGTCTGTTTAACCAAAGTATGTTCTGCCCATGACCGTTCTACATGAATTTGTTCTGGCCATGACATTTCTACCTAAGTCTGCCCTGTCCGTAACTGTTCTGAACAAGTTTTGCCTGGTTATGACTCTGCTCTGGTTAGGACTTAACTTATTAAGTCTGTTCTGGTTATGACTTAAACTGTCAAGTCTGCTCTGGTTATGACTTAAAATGTCAAGTCTGCTCTTGTTATGACTTAACTTGTAAGTGTAAAAGAATGGATAACAGGAAACACCTAAAATTATAATAACATGCAACAATCTGCTAGGAAACTCATAGGAAAAACACGTATAAGACAAAAGACAAACGTAGACAAAGATAGGAACTCGGGAGATCTGAACTTGAACCGGTGTAACATACTAATCTTTCCCCCATACTAGGATTTCCTCCCGGAAAATCTAGTATATACTAGATTTTCCACCGGGGAAAAATGAGTCTATACTGAATTTTCCCCATACGGAAAGTCTGGTACAATGTATGTGTATACACATACTAGATTTTTCCCCATACTAGAATTTCCCCCTTATTTTGCAAGTAGCAGATAGGGTTACAACGTCGAGTATCTCTTATTTAATCTTGAAACACTTAAAAGAAAGCAGGATAGCAACGAACACTGTAAATCAAATGGACAAAACAAATAACAAAGAAGTAGGGCAACAGAATGACAGACGACTATGAACAGAGCCAGCCTTTGTTATCCGGGGATATTTTTCACGATCATCCGTCTACTTGAAGACCAAGCCGCCGGTTGGGTTATTTCGGTACGGAAGGCAGATAAGAAGTTGGTGCAATGACCAGCCCAAAAAGACAAGGAAACTGTTGAAGGCATCAATCAGAAAAATATAAGAAAGAAAAAGAAAAGGTGTGTGAATCCAGAATGTTGCTCAACCCACCAACAGCTACTAGCCGCCTTTATAGCAAAGAAAGCGAAGTCTGGAAATACCGCTCAACAGACCAAAACTACGGATTCTATCTAAAATGAAGAACAGGAAACTACCGTACCATCTATAGACATGGATTTGCTGGAAATACCAGAAAGACATGTTAGGTATATAGCAGTTATGAAATACCGCCTACACCTGGCAAAGACATCCCGACACCTCCTGACAATGACATACAGCCGAAGGAAGGAATGGTACAGAAAGATGCCAGGCCCAAACCGACGGTAATTTCTAAAATAGTACTAGATCGATGTAGTAGCGTGTATGTCATGAAATTACATGGACAGGTAACAGTTTGATAGCAGCTGATGCAGATGACTAAAAAATTGTATGCTTCTCTACACAGAGACATGACCAGACATGCGGAACAGAAAGAAGTTCTTATACAGTGTGGAACATCTCGAAACAGTTTATAGATTAGAACAATTTAATTGATTGATTGATATGTGGTTTAACGTAACTTTTAGCAGTATTGCAGCTATTTCGTGACGGTCAGTTCTACTGGTGGATTGAACGGAAAGAATAAAAAAAAATAAAATGAAAAGTCATAATCCAAAAGTAGTACGAAAGTGTAACTCAATCCCCAAAATATTGAAATAGGAGGCCAAATCCAGTACTAAGAATATACATCGATTGCAATACACGGAATAAATCCTCAGTATTTTAAGGGATTGGAATTTTGATAAAAACAGCGAATTTCTATAAATAACAAGTTAAAATTTTCTTGTACTGGCAAAATAACCTCCTAAACCAAGCCCCAAAGTTGGGAAGAGATTTCATTATTCATACCCTCTTTGAGTCTTCACATTAGGCCCTTATATTCATTTTCATTGGGTGAAAAAAGAGTAAACTGTTTTGGAAAGGTAAAAAAACTTTCTTCAAGTCACTCGTAATACCACTCCACCTTTAGTTATCACGTTGAGACATTCGTAAACTTTAATTCAAAGGTCCTCTACAATCAGAAAAAAGCTGGGTCCATACAGTCCTTTTGAAATATGCAGAATCATTGAATATTGATGTTTACATTTTAACTTGGTTGAAAAACTGGTTTACTAATGAATATCTTTCGGTAGGACATTTGGGGACGGAGTATTTTTACTGGAAAAAACTTGGATACATGCAAATATTTCAATGTTTCTTAATTAAGACAAAATTTCCCATTATGTCATGTGTTCGAGATTCTATCCTCCCCCATGTATTGGCCTAAATGTTGTGTTTGTTCGCCAGCTTAATTTAATGCCCCGTTACACTGGATTAAGTTCTTACTACGTTCTCTTGAAATCCAAAAAAAAATCAGATGAACGTGAGAAGAACTTGCTGAACGAAGTAAATACGTAATATAATCTTGTATGGTTGTAGTGCAAACTTTATTGGACGTAGTACGAACTAGTGCTCTTGTCGGGCAACGGATGACAGTGATTCTAGGAGCGCTTTGCCAATTAATTTTAATGTTTGATGATGATCCCGCATCCGTGGTATAATTTAAACATGAATATGGTGTTCTTCGACAATCAGCAATGACATACGGTCAAACCGATAGGGCCTGTCTTGAACTATCTGTGAGGTATATATAAGCAAATATCAATGTTGAAGGCCTCATGAGGACATCAAGATGAAGAATAACAATAAAAGTGTTGTTCCATTGTTTGTTTCTACCATGTTTTTGTAGTGACTTTGTCTCCTGTGCATTTATTTCATATCCTTTCATTTTTTATCAATAATTTCAACAGTTTCAAAAGGGATATAATGTATTACTTAGAATCCAATTAAAATATATTCGGCACTTGTAGTGACTTTTGCTGACGAATCGAAACGAAATTGGCAATGTTTTGTACAGGACCTTGCATACACTGGTGTGGTACAAATTTCTGCAGTAATAGTTTTTTATTAGAGATATATAGAGACATGTTACACCTAAGTCGTTTACCACTTGCTATCTTTTTGAGCAAAAGTCAAGTAGCTTTATACTGTATAATTTTGAAGAGGAAAGATAGCACGAAAACACAAAAGATCTAAAATGGCCGAAAACCACATACCACAATCAACAAAGCATCAATAAAAAGCAAAAGACAAACGTAAACAACGATAGGAACTCGGAAAAGCATGAAAGAGGAAAATTTATAAGTCGTCGTATTAACATAAAATCACTAACAATAATTTGTTACTCTCGCATTAATTTGAATGAAAAAAATATATATTTGGATTGGAATTAGTACAGGTAACAGGCTCTAAAGAAATGTATACGTCAATTACCACATATGCAGTAATTTTTTCAGCACATGGCGGCGGGGAAATTCTAGTATGAATTCAGACAAAGGGGAAAATCTTGTATATACTCAATTTCCCCCCATCAAATTTAGGGGAGAAAATTGAGTATATACTCATTTTTCCGGGAGGAAAGACCAGTATATACTCATTTTTCCGGTGGGAAGAATGAGTAGGGGGAAATTTTAGTATCTGACACCGGCACTAGCAAAAGCCAGCGGTAATGTTAAATCGGGTATGGGCAACCAACCCCCCCCCTTTATCTGTCCTGTTTCACCATAGTATAATAAACATACGATTAAAACTCAATACAGGTAGACTACTAAATCCATGACCACAATCTTGAAAGGAGAGAAAAAGACAATATGTATTTTGAAAGATGGGTCAAGGGGTGCTTTGAACATGCCTATTCGGAATATGAATTATGAAACTTCATCGTCGATCCGGCTTCTGAGAAATTAGGATTTCGATTTGGTCCCAGAATTTTTATGCAATGTTTTTTTCCCTTTATTTTGTTTTTTTACTTACATAAGGCACAATATTAAAAACAAGTTCTGTAAAAAGGCTTCTTTTAATAACCTCATTTTAAATGGTATTATTTTGATATAACTTGACTTTTTTGTGAGTAATCAACAATATATTGTTCCCACTATCAATACCCCATTTATGTGGGTTGTAAATTATAAACTGCAAAACCTGCAAATTCAAAGGGTTTAATGGCTTTATCGGCAATATGTACATTTTCTCTTTGATCTTACTGACTGATATTGTCAGTATCTCCGTACTGACCTGATACAAGAAAATATCAGGCAANACGATGTTGCCGATAAAAACAATAATGGTAGTTTTGAAGGTCTCGACAGAAAATATCACTAGTATCACAGCTCGTCCTATCGGACTTGCTGCGATACGGTGATATTTTCTGTCTACGATTATTCTATATATATTAATCATTTGATAATCAATTTGAAACCAATATTTTGATCAGAGCTGAAAATGTAAACTAGAGGCTCTCAAGAGCCTGTATAGCTCACCTGGTCCATGGCTGGCATAAACTGCAGCCCAAATTAACCCAATGTTAAAGTGTCTCATTTTATAGAAGTTTCAAAGGCGAAAATCTTTGAACGTGCTTTCCTCATAGGGTCCAATGTTAAACAATGATCCCCGCTGGCGGCCATCTTGGATGAGATGCAGACTTGTCAGACATATTTTTTTAAGATCATTAAAGGCCTATTGTGATTCCAACTGACCATGTAGTTTCAGAGAAGAATGTCTTTGAATGTGTTTTTCCCATAGGGTCCAATGTTAAACTATGTCCCCCGCTGGCGGCCATATTGGAGTACATGCGGACTTACCAGAAACATTCTTTGATAGGTACCGACTATTGACAGTTGTCACCAAGTATGGTTCCGATTGGGCAAGTAGATTCAGCAGTTTCCACAGTAATTTTAAGCCCCACTATCCATTACAACCCATTTCAGACCATCATTCAAAAAAAA
>MJUU01008858.1:91049-119246 GCA_002080025.1 Modiolus philippinarum
ACGAACAATTTTTAACATCGGTTTTGAAGTTGCGACATCATTACCTATTTGAATCCAAATTTCATTGAAATCGGACAATGTTGAATTTTCCCGCCTTTCTTGGCGGCCATTTTTGAAAATGGCGGTCAACAAACAATTTTCAAAATCGGTTTTGAAGTCGCAACATCAATATCTATTTGGAAACAAAATTTTATTGAAATCGAACACTGTTGAATTTTCCCGCCTTTTTTGGCGGCCATTTTGAAAATGGCGGTCAACGTACGATTTTTAACACCACTTTTGAAATCACCACAACATGGCAAACATTTTATCAATTTACACTTAACCTTCATCTTCTATAGTTTTGGAAATAAAAGACGAAAAATATGAAAATTTTGAAAATTCTGTGAAAAAAGGGCAATAACTCCTACAAGGGTTTTTGGATTTTCTCCAAAATTTCAGGGTGGGTAGATCTTGACATGCTGAACATTTTTGCAATTTAAAGTTGACCTCTATCTGCTATAGTTTCTTTGATAAAAAATAAAAAAAACATTAAAATTTTGAAAAATTTCCGTAAAAAGGGCAATAACTCCAAAACTGGTAATCCGATTTTCTTCAAAATTGCAGAGCTGATAGATCTTACCATGCTGAACACTTTAACCCTGTCACCTGTCAGATTTTTTATATCTCTAACGGTTTTCGAGTTATTTGCCAAAAACTGCCCCTATGTGCTATTTTTAGTAACGGCAGCCATGTTGCTTGGTCCTCGGACTAATCGAACACAATTTTTAATCTACATACCCTGGTAATGATTCAGGCCAAGTTTGGATAAATTTGGTTCAGCGGTTTCAGAGGAGAAGGTTTTTGAAAAAGTTTACGACGGACGGACGGACGGACGGACGCCGACGGACACCAAGTGATGGCAATAGCGCACATGGCCTTTTAGGCCAGGTGAGCTAAAAAGTGCTATCACGTGGTTTTTGTAATAATTAGAGCGTATTTGATTGGATGTGTCCCCATTTAACCTTTCGAGGTCTATCGAGGGCCACATACCCCCGAGATAGGTTAAAGAAGCTACATCGAATCAAATGTACTCTTAATGTTTTGTATCACCACACCTTTCCTATACCGAAATTACAATTGACAGTGACTCGCGCCAGAATTATTGTCCCATGACTTGATTTCCCGCGACACAAGAACGTCTGCCTGCTTTCATCAGATAAGTGGCGTTTTTTTTTTATGCGGAAATGTGTCGATTGATCCTTTTCGATTCACATCCAATTCATGTTGGATGCAAATTGCCGTGATTTTGGATTTATGATTTTAGAATCCATCCTTCCCTCGTTCTTGATTAGGTATTCGTTTGTCGATTTATTTAATGACGAATTAAATGCAATCTTGTAATAATTTGGGGATCCGAATATTGATTATTTCTTTTTCAATGAACTATTTATTGGACAACATAACATCATTGGCGGGTCCAAAGGGGGAAGGGGGGGGGTTCCGATATTTTCTTTAAATTCTTTCTTTAACTTCTATTTGGAACCCCCTTTTCAAATTGCCTGGATCCGCGCCTGTCACACAAACAGGATTCAACGCTGATTTGGACTTGATTTTGTAACATGGAACGGGAATACGAGTGTTCAGAATCTCTTGTTGATATGTCAATTTCGCAATATGTTGCCAAATATTTACCAAGCTTTTTTTTTTATTTTGACACCGAAAATAACAAATAACAATACCGAAGTTACTGTGAATTTATTTTCTGCATATGCGCATTTCGACAACTTATGTTTCTTCAGTGCAGATAAAATCTAAACGTTTGGAAGACAATATTAAATGTGTTAAAAACTGATAAAGAACAAATACCCAATATGATCTAAATGTAAAGCCAAAATCAGCTAAGGACAGAGCAAAGGACAAAATGACGCTTCAAATTGCAGACGATTCGAAGAAACTCTAAGTAAAGAGTACATTGAAAAGCCGGTCAACTCACACACACACACACACACACACACACGTTTGACCATAAACATTGGGGACTTGAACAATAGCAGTTGGTACTGGGGACTTGGCTCTATTCCTTTGAAAATTATGCATATAAGAGAAAAAATATTTCTGTTTACAAAAAACTAATTGTGGTTCGGGCGGATTTCATTTAGAACTGCTTTAAGCGATCGAAATTAGATGCCCAGTATTGGGTACCCGGAAGCCGTCTATTGGGGACCAAGTAAAAACCTGTGTTTAAAGTACTGGGGACTCGTAACTGCGGACCTGTTTTACAATGTCAGGGTTAATAAAAATGTTTGTTTACATACTTTTATGCTACATTTAAATGAACTTAAAACGTGTAAATAACATTATACCGTAGTTAAGTGACATATTGAAATCAAATCAGTATGTGAATGAAAAAAAAAGTCTGAAGCGAAAAAGAAGCGTACAATGAAAAGTCTACAAAGTTACACATTTCGGTTGCATCAATCGTGAATTGTAACGAAAATTGCCCAGGGCAAGAAAAACGGGTATTGCCATTCAGGGTCATTAACTCCTTTTTTAATAGGAATCGTTTAAGTCTATAAAAGAGAAAAAATCAAAACACACTGCCATTGTAGTGTGACTGCGTGTCTCGAAAGCAAATGTATTAGATTTTATGCAGTTAAAATGCGACAAATACAAAAATCGTGCATAATATTGCGTAACAATAACAACCTATATTTTATGTATATCCTCACATTTGTCCAAACTGATATAGTATTGTAACCGTCACAAGTCCCCAATTCAATTTTTTATATCACTTGCACACATACCCATTGTAACGGTAGTGTTTGCTTTCAAATACATGTATTTTGTAATACTCAATCGGAGCATTACATTTGTCTTCATTGTTATAGAATCCCTATTTAACAACAGATAATATGAGCGTATCACTCAAGTCCCCAGTTTGAAAGAGGTCCCCAGTTCGAAAACAGTGTAACCTGATCAGAGGTTCCCAGTTCGAAAGCAGTGTAACCATCAGAGGTCCCCAGTTCGAAAGCAGTGTAACCTGATCAGAAGTCCCCAATTCGAAAGCAGTGTAACCATCAGAGGTCCCCAGTTCAAATAATTGCATCATAGATAATAAACAGAAATTGACATGAAGATAGGTCACATCATAGGCTTTATATTCAGGTTTTTTGTTGTTTTTTGCTTGTGTTTTGTTCGTTTGCCTCACACCCTCCTTTATTTCAAAAATAAAGGTGACGCCAAACATAGAATTAAATTGTTTTGTCCCTATATTGAAAGAGCATGCTAAATATCTTAGCTCCTAGACAGTCTATTTCTCTTTTCTTAAATATGTGAATGATATAACTTGCAATGGTATCCTGATTTTTACTGATGTATCTGTTCAATGTTAAGACTACATTGCATTTCCATTGACTGTAAGGTCATTCTGACGTGTCGGGTAAAACCTAATGTTGTAGTTCACCGACCAATCAACTTTTAAAGACATCCAAATACTTCAATCGGAAATCGATATTTGAGTGTTCCAAAGGTATATAACAATCAATAATATTTATCATATGCGAATCCAGAGGGAATAGGGGTCCCCGGATCGGACCCCTTTTCTTCAAAAAAAAAAAAAAAAAAAAATCAAACCTCGTGCAAATGTAGGCAAAAATGAGTAAAAACACAAACTATATATATTAACATATTATTGGTACAGGGAATATTGCGTGACATATTTGCAGGGACTTGATTTCTATATGATATTTTGTCATATTTGTCTCAAAACCAATCTTCCTCAAGGAGGTATACTCCGATGTTAAGGGACAGTAACTCAGTAAATCAGTTGGCGTTTAAAACAATCAGTCTTATTGATGCTTTTAACACATGGATTTGACAAAAGAATTAAAACCATCTTTGATACTAAAAACCTAAGAATATTTAAATAAAAAATGATTAAAACAAACGTATAAGCTATATTTGTCTGTTACACCCTGCACTGGATCTACCACCTTAAATATTGGCATTCTGAGCATAGTGTGGAAGGAATAAAAAATTACATAAATATTAACATCTTTATGTTCTTGACATATCAAAAATTGCTCCAGTGAGATCCATCAATCACGGGGATGAAATTGGTAGGGCCAGGAAATATTCCGGCCAATCTCCCCTCTTGTACACCATTCTAAGGTAGTATTATTTCGGCAGCGGTTTTCTATGATCCTTCAGTTATTTACTACTAAAAGGATATAAGAATGAATATTGATGGCATGTTTGGGAGCAATTTACATATATTCTGCTTTATAATGTGATTGTCAAGGTTTAAACAGAGGCTTGGTACAAGTGGCACTTGTAACAGAAAATCATTCTCAAAGTCAAGTGCAGGCCTTGGTTTACCTTTTGCAGAAGTTTTAAAAGTGTTCACATGTTTATAATCAAGTATCTTTGTGGAGAAACTTCTTGTTTGACGAGCTTGTAGGGCATATTTAGTATTTTCACGAATGAATTTATATCCCACGTGTGGCTCAATTCTATATTGAGAACAGTGCATTGAAAGTATAATAAATATTAACCATGAATTGTCTTGGAGCCTATTTTCGTTTCCAGTCGCTTCAACGTCCTCTTCCGAGTTGTTGTTGCAGTCTGACACGCATGGTTCAAACTGGTACGGATGATAACCCACGATAATAAATTGAAGGAATTTATAAATGAACGGACATTGATCCAAAGCAAACGCCAACCTCCAAATTTAAAGCGGTTATTAACGAAACTAAGTTTGATTAAAATCAACTAAATACACAACGTTCAGTATCAAAGTGCAATGACAGCCGACGCTGTACATGCGCTTCAATTTATTCGGGACATGAGCCCATCTTAAAATCGGGGACTAAATTATATACAAATGCAGATATGAATTGAAAAAGTACAAAAAAAAAAAAAACGTCAACCCACTCTGCCTATCTTTTGGATGACAAACAAAAACTACTCAGTTTCTGTTTTGGTTTGTGTGTATTCTCACTAGTTATTTATTTCATTTCAATTCATTTCACAGAGAAGAGTAGACATTATAATATGGAACTTTGGATTTTTTTTTCTCCCGGCTGCTCCAGCGAGATCCATCAATCACGGGGACAAAATGGGTAGGGCCAGGAAATATTTCAGCCAATCTCCTGTCTCGTACACTATTCTAAGGGAGTAATATTTCGGCAGTGGTTTTCCAATTTTTAGATTGCACTGACGAGATGTAAATTCCTTGAAATGGGACCTTATCTGCAACAGTAAATACAAATGTAGTGTTGCGTGTCACTCAAATTTAAAATGGTCAAATTCCTCAGTTGAAAGATGTTCTCGATAATATCACATCCTGAAACTCTAACTTAGTTGGTCTTTGATTTCATACTGAATATTTTTTTTTGAAGATCTGTATAAGCATATTTACATGCTTATCCTGAGGATAAGATCAGATTTCTAAGTTTGTCGTTGTTTTTAGACGTTATATATGTACTTTTTACACGACTTGTATTTTCTTCATCAAGAAGATCCTTGGAGCTTATTCCACCTTTTAGCTGAGTTTTAGGAATTATCAATTGACAAAAAAAAACGTCAACCCATCCTGCCTATCTTTTGGATGACATACAAAAACTTTTCAGTTTCTGTTTTGGTTTGTGTGTATTCTCACTTGTTATTTATTTCATTTCATTTCATAGAGTGGAGTAGAGTAGACATATAATATGGAACTTTGGATTTTTATTCTCGCGGCTGCTCCAGGGAGACCCATCAATCACTGGGCCAAAAAGGTAGGGACTGGAAATTTCCAAGCCAATCTCCTGTCTTGTACACCATTCAAATGGAGTAATATTTTGGCAGCGGTTTTCCAATTTTTAGATTCGAGTTGCACCGACGAGATGTAAATTCATCGAAATGGGGCCTTATCTGCAACAGTGAAATTCAAATGTAGTGTTGCGTGTCACTCAAATTGTAATGGTCAAACTCCTCAGTGGAAATATGTTCTCAATAATATCAAATCCTGAAACTCTAACTCAGTTGGTCTTTGATTTCAGACTCGTATAATTTATTTTTCAAGACCTGTATAAGCATATTTACATGCTTATCCTGAAGATTAGATAAGATTTCCAAGCTTGTCTTTGTTTTTAGACGTTATTACTAACAAGACCAATATTTGAAAAAAAAACCTGTGTTAATAATAATAAGATGAAAAACTTGAATACAAATGATCAACTGTTCATCAGATACTAGTATATTTAGTCATTGAATAGATTTATGAGGATAATTAGGTAAATATCTTAGTACATGTTGTTTCATAATTTTTGTTGTTTGTACTTGTATATATATATGCCACAGATATCCAGCAATTTCAGATAGCATTTGTCCCTGACAGTGTAGTATTGGTTTTAAATTAATGTCATTTCGATGATGTGATATTGATTTCTTTGTACATTAAAGGTGATGATTCCAATATTAAAAGTTTCATGGAACTCCGAAATTATTTTTTTCATATACATGGTCTATGATTAAGAACTATTCTTGTCCTGTCGTATCTATCCAATTAAGCATCTGAAAATTTAACCTTGTCTATAAACTCTGAAAAATTAGTAAGAGCATACGTTAAATCATCAAGAGGTATATTAACCCTTTCTTTTATATAGACGCCTTTGGACGCCTTTAGCCCCCTCCTTTTCAGGCCTATAGGCGGGTGCTGTATAAGGCGCTAGGATGAGGATATGGGCTAATTGAACAAAATATAACTTTGGCTAAAACAATGAGTGTTTTTCGAGCCCGGCTGTGGACCAAAAAGTTATGTCGGGGGGAGTCCCAGAGGGGGATGTACCCTCTCTGTCCTGGGGGTTCGAAAGAGTGCAACCCCCTTCGCCGGAAAGCAAGTTTTTTGGGCCATTTATCTCGCTAGATGGCCTAGCCTATAGCTCAAAAGGTGGATTTTTGGATTTTGGTGAGTTGCTGACTGTAGTATGCACTGAAGATTTTTTTAACATTTTGAAAACTGAATTTAGAGAGCAAACATTGTCAAGAAATGCATTTTTGGTCCCTTTGAGGCCCCTGTTGTCTCAATGACAACAAGGAACCAGGATGTGAAAGTATTTTTCTACAGACATTAGGCCAGTGTGTACTTTCACCAAGTATGAACCTTCTGGGTTGAATATCAAAGACACTAGAACATTTTGATTTTCTTGCTCAATTCAGAATGGTAAAAAATTGATTTTTCAGCAAAGTCTCAGAAAGGAAGGATTAATATGCACAAAAAATGTCTGGGCAAAAGTCAGGGTCACAGAAATTTAGAAAGGGTGAGTTGGTTTTTCACGTACCGGTATTTGATTGTAGAATATTATTTTTATTATCTATCGGGGTCAATAGGGGGTCCCTTTCTCGAGATCCAGCCAGTATTTTTCAACTTTCCCATTTCACGGTGGGATTAAATATTTTACAAAAAACTCTCCTTTCCTCTTTTTTCAGCCCTTCAATGCCAACAACCGTTTTCGTTTTCATTGGCACTTTTTGTGTTCATTCAGTTTCCATTTCACTTAAAAAAGAGTAAGGGCATACAAATTTCAGAAAAAGGCCAAACGGGGTTAAAATTGATGTTATCTTATACCTGTATTTGGCTGTGTGTTATGCTGAGAAGGGGTTTCTATATTTTATTGCACATAATAAAATTGTGCAGCTGCACTACATGTACATTTTTGATGAAGAATTTGAGGTTATAAAACATCTTGTGTTCAAAATTGACACAAAAATAGTTTGATGTGCCTTTTGAAAAGTTTATGTAATGAAAAAAAAAGTCATAGAGTCCTTTTAAGAATATATTTTATTCATCCCTTATGATTTGGATAGAAGATTGGGGAAGTTTCCATTTCATTAATGTGTGTCGATTAAAAATGTGAATTGTTGACTTCGATTTGACTATACTTTCTGTGTAATTATCTAAATTTATGTAAAACCTAAGGATTAACTCCCTCCATCGTAGTTTTGTCCTCAGCTATATTTGATATAACTGATTATACATTTTAAACATTTTTTGAAATTCTGGATTACCTTTGTTTGGGTTCTAGTGTTGCTGATGAGGAAGTAATTTCCGAAACGGCCATACAGCTGATTAAAAGTATTGCAGTTGGAGTTAACATATGTGTTTTGGTCTCATGTTCATTTACTCCATATCCTTTCGCAAAATATGAAGAATAATCTTTAATTAAAATAAATCGAATGGTACAGATGAAGTTTAAATAACCAGAAACTGCATCGTACATTGTATTTTAGGGCGCATTGAATGTTGCTGGGAAAATGTTATAAATAATGCAATTGTCTGCATATGTATAGTTATTTTGATCGAATTTTATATTGTCTAGGTTTCAGTACATATTGTTTTAAATAGTTTTTCTTACTTTTGAATTTTGTAAAATTCCGAAATGCTGGAAATCCCATTTTTCACGAAAATCGCCCAAAATATACAATTCTACTCATATTTTGGCGTTACAATTGCATATTGCGATATATATAATGCATTTTTTTTAAAGAAAGTTAAACACTAGAAAAAAGAAGGGAAACGGGGAATGTGTCAAAGAGTCAACGTTCAGTATGTTTTGTTCATATAAATGTACAGACATACATATTCTGGGGATTTTGAAGCATCATTTTCCTGGGGTAGGGGTAAAATTTTCGGTATTTAGAGTCATATTTAACACTCCTTGTTCTTCTAAACATTATTTTTATATAACTTATATATCGGTTTGTACAATGAATTGGCATATTTGCATATAAATCCGCCAGATTTGCCACATATAACTATTTAAAAGTGAATTTTGGACAAAACTGAAATGCTGAAAATTCCCATTTTTCATCAGTTTGGGCCAAGTCAACAAATGGCTGTAAAAATACCGAATCATGATGTAATTCATGCAACATTGTCATATTTAACACACATTTTGCTTGTTCTAGTTATTTTTATGCGAACTTAGACAAAAAATTGACACTGTTAGGGAAAATTTTCTTGGGGTAGGGGTAAGATTCTCTGTATTCAGAGTCACATTAAACACCCCTTGATATTCTAAACACTGTTTTAAGACAACTCATGTATTGCTAAGAACAACTAATTGGCATATCTGCAGATATATCTTCCAGATTTGCCATATATAACGGGTTAACAGTGAACTTTGGCCAAATCTGAAATATTAAAAAATCCCATTTTTCACCAATTTCGGGCACAATGTTTAGTTTAAGTCAACAGATGGCTGTTATATTACCAAATCGTGATGTAATTCATGTAACATTGTCATATTCAACACACATTTTGCGTGTTTGAGTTAATTTGTTGCGAACATAGACAAAAAATTGACAATTTTAAGGAAAATTTGTTGGGGTAGGGGTAAGATTTTCGGTATTTTGATTCACATCAAACACTTCTTTTTTTCTTAACAATGTTTTCAGACAACTAATGAATCGCTTAGAACAATTAATTGGTATATCTGCAGATATATCCTCCAGATTTGGCATATATAACGATTTAACAGTGAAATTTGGGCAAATCTGGAATGTTGAAAATTCCCATTTTTCATCAATCTTAGGCAAAATATTGAGTTTAAGTCAACAAATGGCTGTTAAAATACGAAATCATGATATGATTTATGAAACACTGTCATATACAATACACATTTTGCGTGTTCTGGTTATTTTTATGCTAACATAGACAAAAAATTGACAATTTTACAGTAAATTTGTTGGGGTAGGGGTAAGTTTTATTGATGTATGATGTTTAAATTACATAAGAATGGTCATTATTTGTAATTTTTGTAAAGCACACATAATAAGCTTTCATTTGATACCTACTTTAAATAATATTTGTTTACTAAAAAGTAATATTGGGCAAAAGAATGACAAAACTTAGTCAAAATCGGAATTATTCACAGATCCATTTATTTGGTCTATTTGAAAATAAAACTTTAGTCATTAAAATATGTTAACATTATGTTAACATGTTTTATATTCAAGAAAATAGATTGAAAAACTGAAAACAATTTTCAGAATTGGGAAACGAGATGCAGTTCGGGTTCTTTAGACTATCAAACCTACGCAATTTCAATGAAAATATCCAAATTTTCCTCAATATTTCATAGGGGTAGGGGTACGTTTAATGGCGCTATAGAACGTATTGGACATAGAAATTGTAAAAATTTGGGTTCTCTATAAAGCTTATATAATAAGCAATAATTTGATGCATCGTTTTTATAACTAGGAAGCATTTGGTCAACATTTTGAAGCAACTGAAAGAACAACTTGAACGAAAAACGAAATTTTCCTAAATTTCGGTAGGTGGGTCTAAAAATGAGCCCTATTCCACCAGTGCGTGCAGGTTATGCTCGTGTTAACATGTTTTATTTTGAAGTTTGGATGTATGCGGGTTTTAAAAACTGGGTGGGGTAGGAACGTGGGGGGTGCACGGGGGTTATTCCAGTCCATGGACTAAAGGAAATGAGAATGAATATTGATGGCATGTTTGAGGGCAATTTACATATATTCTGCTTTATAATGTGAGTGTCAAGGTTTAAACAGAGGCTTGGTACAAGTGGCACTGGTAACAGAAAATTATTCCCAAAGTCAAGTGCAGCCCTTGGTTTACCTTTGGTAGAAGTTTTAAAAGAGTTGATTTGTTTATATTCAAGTATTATATGCACTGAAGAGACATTAGTTGTAGAAATGTGCATATGCAGAAAATAAATTCACAGTAACTTCGGTATTTAGTTCTTTGGGAGACACTTCTTGTTTGACGAGCTTGTAGCTCATATTCAGTATTTTCACGAATGAATTTATATCCCACGTGTGTCTCAATTCTACATTGAGAACAGTGCATTGAAAGTATAATAAATATTAAGCATGGATTGTCTGGGAGCCTATCTTCATTTCCAGTCGCTTCAACATCCTCTTCCGAGTTGTTGTTGGTTCAAACTGGAATGAATGGATCGTGCTCTGGGTATGATGCTCTTGAACATCACCAATTTCATCTTCTAGAGTTTCAACTGCTTCGTCGTCGTCAAAGGATGACGATCTATACGATAGCGGTAATTCACTACAATCAGAATTGGCTTCACGAGCATCCATTATATTGTCTGATCGCTTTAGATCTGTTCAATGTGTGACATCATCGACTTTTTATGGTAATTTCCGAAAGTGATCGGAAATGTGATGCAACGATGTTCGTCAACAGGTGCAAATGCCAGTTTAATTACGCTATTACATCAGAACCATTGCATGAAATTTTAATTTAACGGGTGTGAAATATTCGTAATACATATACTTAATATTGTCAAAATAATCATAAGGGTCACTATAAAACATTTTATTAAGATCCTGCATGTTCGGCTTCAGCCATCCCTTTTCACTTGAAAGTTACATCTTGCGAACTTGTGAAATTTAGGTCACGTGACTACTTTCACTTTCTATTTACAGTGAAACCTGTCTAAACCGAACCCCTATAGGACTGAAGAATTTGTTCGGTTTAGACAGGTGTTCGGTTTACACATGTTCGAAATATAAAGAAATTGATAGAAAGGGTCTTCACATCATGTTCGGTTTAGATAGGTTTTCGGTTTAGTCAGGGTTCGGTTTAGACAGGTTTCACTGTATATATTTTGATATGTCTAGATGATCAACTAAATATTGATAAGATTCCATTGCAAAAATACAAAAGGACCAGGAGTGGTTCACTATAAGTGTATATCTTGGCAACCAAAAACTTGTGTCCTAAACCGTTGTGAAACTTCTAGTTTTTCCAAACTGCCTTAACCTCCATGCGTTCTAAAAAAACTTGCATTGTACATTGTTGTACTATTTTCAAAACAAATGCGATGTCATCATTTGTTTATTGATAGAAAGTTTCAGTAACCAACTTTTGTTGTAGACTGAAACAACTTCATACTATTGTAAAATATTTTAATACACGAAATCAGAGACAAACGTTGTAAATTCATGAACATAAATAGTTCAATTAACAGCTGTGCCGAGTAGTATCTTACGCTTGATGTGACCCCGTATAAGTTTTCCGTGAATTCAGGGATGTAGGCATGCTTTTAATTTTTATGCCAGGTTGTGACAGGGGGCATTAAGATTTACCCTTCTACGTCCGTCCGTGCGTCTGTACCTCTGTACGTACGTCCGGGATTTTCGTCAAAGATTTTTTAGTTGTCTATGCAGGAATGATTTGATATTTGGTCTGAAGCTTTGGCATGATAAGTTGTACCGTGTCTCCCCTTTGAAAGTCCGTAGCTCATCTACCTCCTGTTTGCCGATATATTTGTATGGCGGGGGCACCCGTGTCCCATGGACACATTTTCATTTATTTCTACAAAGATAACCTACTTGACCCAGCTTTATGAGGTGAAGAGATAAAAGCTGGATCAGCTAAGGCAGCTTTGTAAAAATAGATAATAATAAAAAATAACTTCCAAAAAAAATGACGAATGAAGTCCCATAACTGATGCAACAAAAATGCAAAATTTTGCAAACATTTTGTACATAATTTATGCGTCTGGGGAGACTTTTATACACAATAGCTGTACAATGGTTGGAGTTAATTAAACAAAGGATTGTCAAATTAAAGCACAACATGTAAACATTGCCTTGAGATAAACGAATAAATTACAATGACTATGCAAAATAAGACAATGTTCGGAAAAA
This sequence comes from Modiolus philippinarum, assembly GCA_002080025.1. Classification (NCBI taxonomy): domain Eukaryota; kingdom Metazoa; phylum Mollusca; class Bivalvia; order Mytilida; family Modiolidae; genus Modiolus; species Modiolus philippinarum. The sequence continues at coordinate 103,713 of MJUU01008858.1, forward strand.
TTAACAAATTTTTAAATCATCATACGCGAAAAACTCTACATAATTTGAAAGCGAAGTGATACGGAAGCAGTGACGTGCCATGAAAATAAATAAAATTAACTCGTGCGCGCATTAAATTGAATAAAATGTCCCATAACTCTTTAAAAAAGATTTTGCAAGTATACAGGTTGAGAAACCGTCATAGACAATAATCATTGAACAAAGAATAGCCAAATTAAAGAGCGACATGTGAAAATTTGCAATGAAGTTGATGTATGACTTTTACGAGAAAAATCGAAATTTCGCCAATAGGATTCAGATCATGGGACTATCATAGAAAACAGTAAAGTAAGAGCGCAACATTTAAACAGACAATGGGACATTTGATTATCATTATTCGTACGTCATTAGACAAACATGAAAAACGATTCGCTTAGTAAGGATTAATCATCCAGACCTTGCTAGCGGTATTAGAAGTTTTGTCCCTTTGTTTGTTTGATTATATATTTGGAGGTTCAGCAGTTTTTCGGGTCAGTCAGTTTAATAGGTTGGGAAGCAAGGTTGCCGAGAAAGAACAACTGACCATACGCACATAATTGACATAAATTATTCGATGATGTACTGTTGCAAGTCGGATATATTTGTGGATTTTTTGGGGTGTAAAACGAGGCAAGAACTAAGAACTAAATTAACTACTTGTCATAGATAGATTGTAAACTGGTACTTGGTCATCAATAAATTTTTGGCTTAGTAATAAAAAAATATATAAAAATGCAAGCTAATAATCAAATAATCATTAAATAAATGCTCTCGTAATCAAATAATCCGAAAAAATACCCTGATAATCAAGTAATCAAGAAACCCAAGACGGGCCTAATAAGTTGCGAATTTGTTCCAATGGTTTGGTTCAGAACTCTTTGCTCAATGAGTTTCATGACCTTTATATACGAAATAATCAGACCTTAGTATTCCAATGGTCAATAATAAACCGACAAATATTACCCAATGAATTCAAGGTCAAATTCATATTGGCCGTATCAATATATATATATACTGTGGAAGTACTTTTATTCGTGGACATCAATTTTCGTGGTTTTCATAAATTTCATTATTTCGTGGGTACTTAAATTTCGTGACAGTCCAACATATATATATATATATGTTGGACTGTCACGAAATAATTTTCCTTCATTTCAGCCATTTCAGGTCATACATGTACAAATGGCAGTTGAATATTAATACAGTAGGAAACAAATTAAAGCCGATCATGATCATTAATTGGAGAATTGTTCATTATAGATTGTAGAATAATTGGAGAGTTGTTGACAATGGATTGATGAATGATGGAGAATTGTTCATAATGAATAAAGGTAAGATAATGCTGGTGTAACATTGATTATTTTTTTACCTTTTAATTTTTTTTGTTTTTACTTTAAAGCTGTGCTACATGAAAGAGGAAATGTTGACTGTGAAAAATAGTATAGTTCTGCAAGTATATTTTTGCAAAAATTTACAGAATTCAATGGTCGCTATTTATCTCATTTACATTTTCTACCTTTAGAAATACATTGTAATCATATGATTTGTATACCCTTGAAATTCTAAAAAGCAATTTAAAAAAATAATAAATCATGAAATATATATTTAAAAAAGCACTTCATCGAAAATAAAACATACGTGTCATAAAATAACAGCTTATTTTAGCTTGAATTTAAAATGGTGCTATACAGTGGGGTACAGACATAAAACTCTCGTCCAAGTTAACTTGGCAAGCAGAATTGAGAATAGGTTACATGTAGGTTGAAGTTACATGTACCATGGAGCAGAATTTGAACAGCCCTACATGTAGACTCAGGTCAGCTTTGGTCTAACACTTATTGCTGTTCTTGTTTCGTCTACTTGTGTTTTACCCAAGTTTGTTTTGGTCATTACCGTTCTACATAAGTCTGTTCTGGCCATGACCGTTTAGAAATTCGAGTATTCGAATATGCATGGCCAGAGCAGCGTTGACAAGTTTAGTCATAGCCAAAATAGGCTGGGCAGAACGGTCATGTGTAGAGTAGACTTAGGTAGATCGGCAATTTCGATTGGGTTCCAGAAAAAAGGGGTTTCTGTGATTTGTTTTGCAATGAATTGTTTTCCTCTATTTTGTTTATTTTTCTACCTAGATTCGGAACGATATTTAAAATTTTTTGGAGAAGGGATCCTTTTAATATCCTCATCTTAAGTGGTAATATTTTGATATAACTTGCCTTTTCCGTGAGTAATTTACATTGCCGTCCCCTCTATCAATGCCCCATTCATGTAAGATGTAAATTATTAGCTGCAAAACTTCTCAATGCAGAGGGTTTTATGTCCATTATGTTGATTATGCATTGGAAACCAATATTTTGATGAGTGTTGAAAATGTAAAAAAGTGCTTTATAGTTTATAATTAATTATTGCAAAAAATGTAATTAATTCCAAATCTGTCTAAATATGAAAAAGAAAGGAAATGGGGTAAATGTCAAGGAGACAACATCCCATATCCAGGTTAAAACGACCCAAAAACAAAGCATCTAGGGGTCGTTTTAACCTGGATATGGGATGTTGTCTCCTTTCGGTCTTCAACACAGTGAGGAACCTCACACCATATAGCAAGCCCTAAATTGCCCCAAAAGGGTAAAAAAAAAGTGGATAAATCAATGGAAACAAACCACATACAATAACCCAAATATCAAGAAACTAAAATTTTATAAGAAGACACGGACAAGCCAATCACCAACATATTATGACTGCATTATGAAATTGACAACTGAGATACACTACAAACTATGCTGTATGATTTCACTTCTCATATAGTCAACTTCCCTTTTCTCTGTAGGAACATTCGAAAAGCACCGGCATATGGAATTTACATCTCGCAACTGATTCGCAAGTACCTTGATAGTTGTCGGATGTTAACAAGTAGGGTACTTAAGAAAGGGTATGTTACCATAACTTGAAGTCATCACTACAGAAGTTTTACATCTTGTGGACCACTATTGGATATCTATTTCCCAGACGACAATTTATCTTTATCTTTGCCACTAAATTTTGTTTTTTTCTCTTCCGAATTTGTCTTTACAACCGGAGTTGACATGTTCGACACGACAGGTGTCTTATAAGAAGCAGGAGATGCTCACTCTACCGGTACACCTTATCTCACCCATGTTTTTTTTATTTTGTCCGTGTTGTGTGTCTTTATTTTATCGTTCCTGTGCCGTGATCATGTTATATCTTTGTTTCTTTGTTTTTCTGATGTTGCCATTTTCCTTGGATTGCATTCGTTTTAGAGTCGGGGTTCAGTTTTCACTCACATTTGACACGTAGATTATGGTGGGTGCAAATTTATATTTGTATTTAGAAGTTTGAGAATACATGTTGAGTATTTTAGTGCTGAACAATTTCAAAGGACATTTGATAGTGCAAAATTGACCTACTTCAGGAATCAAATATAAGGGTAAGCGGCAAAAGCACTTTCCATTTAAGTACAACGAATGAAAGTGATTTATGCGAGGTCAAAAGTATAAATTAAACGGCAATATTTACACAACTGATTGTGTGAATAGTTTGGTAACGTATTTTTAAATTGTTGTTCAAAAATATTTACATGCGGATAAGTAATGAAAAAAAACAAAAAAGAAAAAAAACAAACAAACAAAAAAGAAAAAAAAACAAAAAAAAAGGAAAAAAAAAATAAATAAAACAAAAATAAAACAAACAAAAAAATAAAACAAAAACACATTGTACACAATCTCAACGAATCACCAGTAACTTCAAATTTACTACAGAACTTGCTAATGAGAATAAGCATTTTCTTATTTGATTTTATAGAAGGAAAATTTACACCACAACTTTTCTAGAAAAACAAAATAGTTGAAGTTATGGTTTGTTGAAATAAAGCACTACACGACCCCCTCCAAATATAAATAAATAAATAAATAAAATAAAAAAAAAACTAAACAAAACAAAACAAAAAGAAATTTTGCATGACGAAAAATTATACCCCTCGTCTTAATCTACTTTTGGATGGCGTAATAGAGTCTGTAAGTCTCGTCATGTGACACCGAGAATTCACGATAAAATTGTAATATGAAAACGTTTACTGCCGACATATGACGTCGCAGGATTATGACGTACAAATTGTTTGCTTGAAATGTCATATGTTTTTGTTAAAAATGCAATTTCCGGGTAAAAATTTCAGGTTTTTTATATCAAAAAGAGTTTATCAATTATTTATGAGTCCCTTGTAAGAGTATGCCTTACAATTTTCTGAGGGATGCTTTATATATGAAAAAATACAACTGGATGCAGCCCGAATTATGACCAGTCTACCTCATTTTTCTAGTATAGAATGACTTTATTCATTCTTGGTCAGCATTGGTACTACTCGACGAAAAACAATGTATTTATAAACGCATAATAAACTCTGTCCTTAATAGTTATCTGGTCGTGTACCTCCTACGGTTTCTGGAATAAACCAATAATGATAATTATATCACAACGAGATGTAGATTAAGAGATGCCGAGAAATTATTCATTCTGTAAACCTTCGAAATAACTAAAACCCTGAACTCCGGAACTCATGTTGGTTAAGGTAGATCGTTCCTAATAAAAAATGAAACATATTTTTTTTTCATTTTGAGATATTTTGTAGGTCTTAGTCCATTGGTAAAAAAAATGTAAAAGACATGCCACCTATCATCCTTTCCTACTAACATGCTTTGAAAATCAGACCAAATTCAGTATTTTCCAGCAATATTTACAAAGAATATATAGGGAAATGTAACAACATGCTTATCATTTTGCTTTCATAGAGATTTAAAAAAATTTTTTTTGATATTTCAGAGATATATATTTAAGCTATTTGCATAGCTATAAAAATCTATATGTCACCGTTTGATTAAGAGAGATATGTTATCTAGTTAACAAAATAGAAAATATTCACGTGAAAAGGGAGCTAATTTGCGGGAAAGTGTATACCGATCTATTATGACGTCTCTATGAAAAGGCAAAGTAAGGAATATTCCGGCTTACAAATCAAGTCAATTCCGCATTCCGCATCCGACTCGCAAATGTGCCAATCGAATGCGCCGTGTATAAGTGTCAATCTACCTCAAGATAAAACCAATATTTTATCAAAGCACCTTATAATTATAATGAGTGTGACATAAACTTTACTTAGCTTACATCGACCGGAAGAATCATTGTAGCGCTTCGACCGCTACGGCGTTGTTCCTTATAAGGATGTGATTTCCTTTTTGAATGTAAACTTTTTAAAAATCGCAGACATAAAGTTAATCACACAATTATTGACTTAGATAAAGAAATGCATATTGAGACACTCCTATTTGGCAATAATGATGTTGAGGATATCTCATATTCCTATCTTCGTTTACTTTTGTATTTCATTTCTATTTTTCTTGTGCAGTTCCCTGGTTGATTGTAGCATGTAATTTGTTTAGTCATTGTAGGTGTTCCTATTACTTCACTCTTTCACGTTAATTTTTGTTTGTCTATATATATCTACTAAGCTGCATGAATGTGTGTGTTATATGATAAAGGAGAGGCCATACTGTAATTGCCAACAATTTTTTCTATCCAATAAATTAATATAATACTAAACTAACAATTAATGATTTCATGCTGAAAAACATTATATCCTAGCTCTTCAGTAGTATATAGAAGGTTTCCGGTGTCGTGTTTGACGTGATGACGGAGTGACGTCGACTAAAAATGACAACAGCGGGCGTCAGCTGTCCGGAAGCATAAGTTACGTGAGTGGAAGCGTAAGACGTAAAATAAAGGGTACATTACGCTTGTGCAACCGGAAATAGTCGAGTTTGAGGTCCTTGATAGCCATTTTGACCGGAAATGACATCAAAGAGCAACGTACGTCATGATAAGAGAAACTTGAAGTTACTATGACAATAAGAAACAAGAGCCTCTCAAGAGCCGGTATCGCTCACCTGGACCATGGCCAATACATAACTTCAACTTATAAGTTAAAGGGTCTCATTTTCAAACTATGTAAATAAACATTTATGTTATATGATCCAACTTTAATTTAACTATTTTCCCTATTGCATGCCATCTTGGATAAGGGATGGATCTGCATGACATAATTTTAAAGAAAATTAAGTATTGTGCCAAAGTTCATTTCCAACTAGCCAAATGGTTTTTAAGAAGAAGATCTTTGAATGTACTCCTATATTAAACTATGTTTCCCATTGGTAGCCAATTTGCATGTGGTGCAGACTTGAAGGACATCTGTTTTGAAGGGGGCCATCTAAGATACATTGTGACTAGCCAAGTTGTTTCTGATAAAAAATTCTTTGTATGCTCTTTCCATACAGTCGAGTAATAAATTAAGTTCCCCGCAGATGGCCATGTTGGATGACATTTAGGCATAAAAGTCACAATACATAGATATATTATAGTCAGCACCTCATAAGTATCATTAATGCCAAGTTCTGTTCAAATCCATTCAGTGGTTTTCATGGTTAATTCATAACTGCTCACTAAAGATTTGTTTACTAATATTTTTAACATTAAGCAGTCAATGAAGCTGATAAACTAATTCAACATTCATATCAGCAGAGGTCATAGTGATTCACACTAGAGTCCCTGTAATGTATACAATATGTTTATATAGGAAAATCATTACAACATGAAGTAAGGTAAAGATTAAGAAAGTATTTTTGCAAAAAAGTGCAGAAATTTGCACAAAAACACTGTTTTTCTCTAAATTATGGAAGAAATAATTTTTTAAATAAAGTGAAAGTAGGGAATTTCTCTACAGCTTAAAAGAGAAAAGTTAACCAAAGAAGATTTGAACACAGAATTTAAAGGGAAATAACCCATAACCATATGACATTGGGGAAAAAATGGTGAAAAATGGCCAAGAAATCATACACAGGCCTTTGGACTTTCTTCAAAATTTCAGAGTATGTAGATCCTGATATGCTGAACATTTTTTTATTTACACTTCACCTTTATATGTTACAGTTTTTGAAATAAAAAATAAAAAATCCGCAAATTTTGAAAAATTTACGGAAAAAGGGCTATAACTCTCAGACAGGTTTCCGATTTTCTTCAAAATTGCAGAGCAGATAGATCTCGGCATTCTAAACAATTTTAACATGTCAGATTTTTGATATCTGCAACGGTTTTAAAGTTATTTGCCAAAAACAGCAATTTACCCCTATGTTCTATTTTTAGTAACAGCAGCCATGTTGTTTGGTTTTCAGACTCCTCGGATACAATGTTGAAAGTACATACCCTAGTGATGATCCAGGCCAAGCTTGGTTTAAATTAGCCCAGTAGTTTCAGAGGAGAAGATTTTTGAAAAAAAGTTTACGACGGACGACGGACGCCAAGTGATGGCAAAAGCTCACCCTGGCATAGCCAGGTGGGCTGAAAATATCAATTTCTTTTTGTCGTCGCCTGAGTCTTAGCGAGATTATTCGTATTGACACAAATTTTCAAGCTTGACATTTGTACACTGTGATCAAATCACTCAGTGGTTGTATGGAAACGAATCCTTAATTATTTGTTTCTGACATATATTAAGAAAACACTTCTTCGAAAAAGAAGATCTTTGAATCATTTCTGATTAGATCGAATGTTGAATATGTACCCGCCAATGGCAATTCTGGATTCGATGCAAAATTGTATTATATAAATATTTTTAAGGAGAACAGCCAAGGGCAGCTGTGACTTAGTATGGCTCCAACTTGCCAGGCAGTTTCAAAGGAGATGATCTTTGAATGTGCTTTCCAAAGGGTCTAATGTTAAACTAAGTTCAACAATTGCAGTCATTTTCGATAAGGTTGCGGCACGTCAGACTACTTGCATTAAGAAGATAAGATGTAGTCCTTTCATGAAGAACATTTTTGCTTTTGAAATTTAAACCTTATCATCTCAAATCGTCTTTGAAATAAAAGGGAAAATAAATTAAATTACAAAAATTGATCATAAAGAGCAATAACTCCTATATATATTACCAGATTTCATTCAAAATTTCCAAGCAGGTAGATCTTGACTTGCTAAATATTTCTGAAGACTATCTGTTATAGTTTTATTGACAATAAAAATGTTGATCATTTTGGCTCCATGTCCGATATTGTATATCTGTGACGGCTGTTTGAGTTATTTGCCTAAAAACTGCAATTTTACTTTCTTGTTCTATTTTTAGTAATGGTAGTAATGTTGTTGTTTGCTACTTGGACTCCTCGCACGCAATTTAAAATCTAAGTACCCTTACCATAGTTCAGGCAAAGCTTGGTAAAATTGGTTTTAGGGCTAAGAAATTTTCGAAAAACATATTGTTTTTGTTTGTTTGTTCTTCTTTTTTTGTTTCAATGTTTTAGGTCCGAAGACATTTCATATGGTGGAAGAATAACAGTTCCAATATTAATTGGATATTAAATGACCAATTTATTATCCCACACTCTCGTCTGTCCGCCCGTCATTCATACTTTGTTGCGAAACAACGTCAGCAGATAACCGAAGGAGCAAAGCTCAAGATTGCATAAATCAAAGTCCAGAGACAAGGCAAAAGCAAGAACACCAGAAGGCGGAAGACCAAAGACACCACATGCCCTCAAAATACATGAACATTATATATACAACACAAAAAAACTAAAGCAGAAACAGTGTGAACTCTAAAAAAAAATACATAGTGACATCAGGTGCTCCGGAAAGGTAAGCATGTCCTGCTCTGTATACAGCACCCGTCACTATGTCGGTGGGGCAATCAAAACCGGTAATATCAAATCTGGGAAGACCTGAATCTGGCTAGAAATGTCAGTTTTCATTTGTACACTGACATTTCATATCTATCTATGATGTCGTGGTGACAGCCATAGAACTATTTGGATTTAGGGTTTAAATATTGTTATAGTAAAGTTTCATATATGCTGCAGATGTGCAATTAGCTTACGGATTTTCGATATTGGTCTTGATTTTGACACATTTGGCATGCGACACCAACTCTTCCTACATTTTAGGATATAAAAGAAAGCTTTCTGAGTTTTGATATTCATTTTGATGCATATAAAAGGCCCCAAGATACTGATTTGACCAAGACCCTAAAATGAGGATTGTGACACATATGGCATGCAATGCCAATTAGTACATTTAAGAATTTAAAGTTTTTATTTTGTTGTAGAATTGTTGCGTATAGCCTGTATATGCACAGTGAGCTTTTCAATATTTTGATTCCGGTTCCAACTTTTGTAAACTCCTGACAATTTCAATGACTGATATTTTTGTACATATAATCTTATATTCTGGCAAGTATTTGAGAAAATCAAAAAAAAAACTAAGAATTATTTAATGCCATTCTAAGTGTTATCACCACTAGTAAGTTCGGTAATGTTAAGGTAAAGGATATATCAACTATCAAATATCAAAACCAAGACCAAAACATTATCCTGAACAAATGCTACCTAAAATAGAAATTTGTTTACATTTTTGTCAATCGGCCTTAACATAATTCAACCGGACTTAACCAATTATATTCGAACTTTGCTTACCTTAACCGTTCGCCAAGAACTTTGCTCAATAGGAGCAATCCTGAAAGTCTCAACGACCACTTATTTTTTTTTTAATTCTTTCTAGCAACCATACTGATAAGGAACTGATAACAAAAAAATCTAAAGTAAACTGATGACGATAAAGATATCAGTAAATAAAACCGTCCAATAAATGTATCTTGCTTTTTCAACCCTTCATGTATTATTCACAATATAAACAAGATTGTTGCAATTACTGCATTGAAGTGCTTTATTTAAAACAATGTCTTCACACCATTGACAACCGTCTTTATCGTCTTCGGTACAACAAACTGGAAATAAAACAAAGAACGGTATTCACATGCCATATAACATCTGTACAGTATGATTTTATTTGTTTTATTTTACATTTGTTTTAATTCATTTTACTTTTTATTTATTATTTTTTTATCAAACTGTTCACAGTTTAAAAATTTATTTGACGATCGTAACTGTACTAAAACACTAAATTAAAATTAAATATTTTGGAAATTGAAAGGGTAATGGATAACAAAAAACGAAGTTATTTGATGCTGACAGTACCATGTAAGGAGTGATGTTTTTACATCATTAATCAATCACAAACGGTTGTAAATGTCTATCCTGAATATAAAAACTGCTTGATGTAAAGACGTATAATGCCAAGTTTCCATGTAATTGACTCGACAAACGCCCTATGGTTAACAATAAAAAAATATGGAACAATGCATATGAGACAAAGTCTCTACGAATACATGATTAAACAAAACAATGGAACAACTCTTTTATTGTTGTACTTCATCTTGAAGTCAACATGAGGCCTTCAACAAGGAGCTATGCTAATACCTCATAGCAAGTTCAAGACGGCCCCTGTGAATGTTTATATGTTGTGATTGTGTTCTAGTAGAGTTTTTGTTGGGCAACGGACGACACATTTCTTATGAACACTTTCTAAGTACTAATTATGTTTGTGGACGACCCGGCATCCATTAATTAAGCGGCACGGATGTAGCGTTGCTTGACATCTAGCAATAAATTCCACTCAATCCGGTGCTAGCGGATAGTCTTAAACTTACTATGAGGTATTAGCATAGCTCCTTGTTGAAGGCCTCATGTTGACTTCAAGATGAAGTACAACAATAAAAGTGTTGTTCCATTGTTTTGTTTAATCATGTATGCTATTACCTGTCACATTTAATGGAAACGGCAAAATAATCCTGATTTCTGTATGTGTCAATTTTAAAATAATTCTTACCATTCAGAAAGAGAAAATGTTTGCAAAATCTCAATAATAATATGTCGAATGCAAAATAAAAAAAGTTATTGTGAATATGAAAATGAATAGATACGCCTTGGAGTGCCGATATAGAATAAATATTCCTTCAGTGTCATATCCAAATACAATGCTTTGATTAAAAGACCTGTGTTTTGCAAAAATAAATTTAAGTTAAACTTATTATTGATTTTAGTAAAAGCAAAACTACGTTTTATGTTACATACGCCCGTTTAGTACATTCTCCATGACATGCTCCATGCCCACAGTGACAATGAGGCCCTTCACACGCACCATCGCAGTCACTAGTGTCACGTCTATACAACAAACTGAAAAAAAAATAAAGTGTTATAGTTATTGTGTTTTAAAAATGGAATTCTTTTAGAAAACGTGTATACGTATTTAAAAATGAAAAAAAAAAAACAAAAAAAAACAGAACAATAACATAGTGGTACATACATTTTTAAGCCTTCACATTTACCAGGCAAGACTTTTACTGACCAATTTCAAAAGTACCAAAGTATTGACAAATTCCACCTTAGACCTATATTATTAAAAATCGTCTCTATTCTTCAGGTATCGAAACTTCCAAGTATTTATAGCATTAATATCCTAACATAAGATTGATGCTTTATGGAGTATATGTGCCTCAGCACTACAAATGTTTAATATATATTTTGCGAACTTCAGAACAAGATTAAGATAAAATTAAAAAAAACAATTACATTTTTAAATGAAATACGCAATAACATGACGTAGAAAACATTTTGACGCTCTAATGTCGGAATGTGACTTGTATTTATCCTAAAATTGCGGATAAACAAATCAGATATTTTTTGGTCCATTTTGCGTTCGGAATTATAGAAATCCAAATTTTCAGTATGAGATTCACTACTTCATAATTTGAAGTTTGGGTAAAGTTTTTGTGGAGATTCGGATTTACTGACCCGACAGCAAACCAATGAGAAATTATGTTCTAGTTTCATGACATGGTAAAATCAGGAAGAAAAACATGTGCATGACTTCCGAAAAATCAATATTCTTCAGTATGATATACCAAAATATTAAACACTTAATAGGTATCAAATTCAAATTGTTTTCACAAAGTGTCAATTAATTGTAAAATACTTTGTAAGTATGGTTGGACAATTGGTAAAATTACATACGCCCGTTTTGTACATTCTCCATGACATGCACCATGCCCGCAGTGGCAATGAGGCCCGACACACGCACCATCACAATCATCTGTATCACGCCTATACAACAATCTATAAAAAAACAAATAGAATTAATAAGTAAAAATAATACAGAACATGGGAAGAAGCACAGAAAAATGAAAACACATCAGTTGCATTATCATTTAAAAAAATGAACTCGTTGAAATAACAATCCTTCTCTGGAGCACCAGTTCGTGTGTTAGTGTTGTGTGTAGATTTGTGGTGTTCGTTTGATTTGTGGGTGTGTGGTGTCTTTAGTCTGCCGTATTCTGGTGTTCCTGTTTTTGCCTCGTCTCGAAATTTGATTTGTGAAATTTTGTACTCTGTTGTTTTTGTAATATAAAGATATGAATACTGAACCCTTTCTGAATTGTTTCATTAAACCGGACATGTTGTAAAGATTCAAATAAGCTGAATAGGAGAAATAAATGAAGGGTTAATAGTATTTAAAAAAATATTCCATCAATTTGACCAGCTCTTAAACAACGACAAGAGAATACCGAAGCAACAAAGCACAAGACTGTATAAATCAAAGTATAGATACAAGGCACTAGCAAGAACACCAGAAGACACCACATACCTACAAAACACATTAACACTACAAATACAACACGCAAAATGAAGCACTAATGTTGTGAGCACTCAATACATGTACTCTGAAATGGTAATCTTGTACTGCCCTGCATAAAGCAACCGTCAAAAAGTCAGTGAGGTATAAATGGTTTGAACGATCTGTTTGGTAGCTGATGGGATAATGTCATTTTCTTACCCGTAGACAAAACCAAATAAAATTCCATGGTACCTGTAACTTCTCTAACCCTCAAACAATAATTAGGTGAAAAATTAATTTGGAAAGGTTAGATAAAGCTGAATTATAAAATTAAATCTAAACGGTTAAAAAAATTAAATTCATAGTGAATAGAGTAATATTAAATGGAATTGAGAAACGTTTACAGTCAACTATAAGACTTGTTATAGATTACCGAAGTAGCAAATAACACGTGTATTTTTTTTCAACCAGAAAAACATTGCAAATAGATAAAAAAATGACGAAAAAGTAATGACAAAAATTTATAAGAAAAACACAATAAAATTTAGAAATACGAAATAATAAACAGAACAACCAAATTATTATTTGATCTTAATACTGCTGATGAGAGGTAACTCTGACAATATGGTTTAATTTAAACTTTATATTATTGTAACTTACGCTCGTTTTGTACATTCTCCATGACATACCCCATGCCCACAATGACAATGAGGTCCCTCACATGCACCGTCACAGTCATTTGTATCACGTCTATTGTAACAAAACACAAATCACACAATTATATAAAATCATTTTTTTTAACTTTGATACTATTAGTCAATGTAGAGATTGAAACATTCTGGCATGGGCAGCTGTGTAAGAGGACCAAATTCCATAAATCTATGGGATAAATTAATTATGCTCATAGCGAGGCTGTGATGGGTCACAGAGTACTAAAAATTTTCGAACAAATATGCGAGATTTTCTTGTATTGCATACCAGTGCGTGTTTGAGCCTTTTTCGCATTATATTGCTGCTGTCAAGGCAGTGGCAAAACTTTTATTGTAATGAAGTCAAGATTGACACCTCAAGCTTCTTAATGTGTTAGATTCATCGATGTGAAATGTCTACATTGTAGATATATCAGACATGAAGACCTGCCAAATGTATACAATGTTGTCTTTGCACGGAGAGTCAATGAAAGGCAGAGAGCTTGGGTTGTAAATCTTAATTTCGGTATACTGAAAGTTTTGCCACTCCCTTGATCTCAGCAATGATTACATAACACAGCAAAATGGTTCACTCTGACACTAAACACTGTTAACCATCGAGCTGGTTTTAAAAAGACTTTACAACAAAAAAGGTAGAATGAGACATAATATATACAGTAAGCCACCAGTTTTATATTTAGAAAATAAAGAAAGCGAAAAATGTGTAATTCTGATAGTGAATTCCTTGAGAAAGTCCTGCTTGAAAAAGTTTACCATTACTAAGGAACGACAGATTATAATAGGGATCTGCCTGTAAGATCACATTTATTTTCTTTTACTATTTGAATAAGTTGAGTCCCACAAATGATTCATGCAAGTATTCTCATGATCAGCCCTACAGATATTACATAAGTATCCTTCAATACAATTTTCTGATTACTTGTATGATGTTTAACGCCACTTCAGCTTTATTTAAGCTAAATCATGGTAGTCAGTTTGAGTTCTGAAGATGTCAAGTTTACCGAGAGAAACTCAACGATTATGGGTAGGTAAATTACATACCTCTTTGTTGAAAGAGGAGGTTTCGGTACCCATGAACCGGTTGAACCCTACAGCTGATTTTTGCTAGTGTCAAGACCAAGACTGGTGATCCTTAGTTTTTACCTCCATTTACGTTTGTCTTTTGTCTTATTTGTGTGTTTCCTGTACAGTTTCCTAGCGGATCGTAGCATGTAATTGTAAGTTTCAGTCATTACAAATATATCCTCTTGCCCTCTTTATTTCATTCATGTACAGTTATAAGTCAGTCCGAACTTTTCTGATGTAAACAAATTAGGGAGCAAACTCTTTTTTGTCGGACGACGGATGACAATGATTGTAATAACACTTTGCAAGTTATTTTTATGTTTGTTGACCACCCCTCATCCATGACCAAAAGAAAAGATACATTGATGTGGCGTAGTTTGATATTTAACAACAAATTTGCAAAAAAAACGGTACTAGGGGAGGTCTATAACGTTGTATTTGGTATTTGCAAGCAAAGGTCATTGTTGAAAGCCTAATGGTTACACCAAGATGATTAACAACAATCAAAGAGTTATTCCATCGCTTGGTTTAACCCTGCATATGTAAAGACCTTGTCTAATTTTCATTTACTTAATATCTTTTCATTGTTCTTTGAGATCTGGAGTTTCTCTTTCCTGCAGTGTGTAAGCCGTAAAAAGATTCTCCTTGCAAAAGATGCATGCTTCATATATTTCAGTTATGGTGTACTTATTCATGAAAGAATATCTTATATGGATATACTATCATACTTTCAAATTTTGGCATTTGTTGTTGTTGTTATTTCCATATGTTATTCTGACTAACCGTTTATAGTACCCACATCTCAAAATTATTGTATTGGTTGTTTATAAGAACATTTTGCAGGTTGTTTTCATATTTATCTATAGAAATCCCAGCATCATCTACCAATTGGAAAAACAATTGAATGTACCATGTTCCGTCATTTAGGGACCGACCATTTAACCTGAAGGGGGGGGGGTTATGTTTTTTTTTTCTGGACAGAAAATTTTTTTCGCGCTTCGCGCGAAACAAATTATTTATTTTTGGCACGCGTATCAACAAAATATTTTTTTTCAAAATTAACATTATTTTTTTGGGCAGAAAGCCTCATTCAGAAAATTTTTTTTCATCATTTTGGCAGCCAAAATATTTTTTTCACATAAAATCAGATCCAAAATATTTTTTTTGAAAAAAACCATAGCCC
>MJUU01008860.1:671-17039 GCA_002080025.1 Modiolus philippinarum
GGGGGGGGTAACTGGCTTTTATGGTCAATGAGGGGAAATTATGGACTGATCAAAATTCCCCCTCTAGAGTTGACGGGGAAAAATTGGATCGTGCCGAACAATTAGGATCGATCTAGAATTTCCGTCCGGAAAGACTAGCATGGGAGCAAATGGCTTTATGACACCGATATCTTTGAGTAATAGCAATAAAAGGAAGTTTGGAAGAGTTTAGCGATGTGTAAACGCGGACAACTAACTCACAAGCTGAATAAAGTCCGAATTCCTTTGTGTAACGCTTGTGAGTCAAAGGCCAAGATAACTCCCCAAGATTACTTTTATTTCTTTTAATTCAAAATTTATACATTTAAAGCAATGTTGTCACCAAAGTTGACATTTCAATATACTGCACTATTGTACCTTGGGTGTATCAACATGCCAAGACCGTTATCGAAAAAAAAATTTTGATTTTCATGATGTTGACCAAAATAATTGGAAGCTGCAATAACATCAAGAGTGTCAAAATTATGATCCAAAAATATGGTAGAAATATGTAAAAAGATTGAAGTGGACCAATACTAGAAATACTGTAGGAAAGGTGTAAAGAAAATATTGGGCACTATGATATCAAATGGGTCATGAATTGTAACAAATATTTCAAATGAGAGTTGGGGTAACAAAATAAGGTGACCATCATAGACTTAAGCAATGTAAGTATTCATTTGATTTCCATGTGTTTGATTTGGCACCTTAAGCGCTAAAACAGAATTTCAGATAAGGAAATCCTATTGTCCTTTTGATAAGAACAGAAATTCGATGGTCCGTAAGAGTGAGCCTTGCTTTTGATACAGTATTATTTAATAGCGTAACATTAACTACATGTATTGCAAATCAAAATTAGAAAGTTTGCCATATCGAGCTACATCTTTGAAACGTTTCAAAATCTAAAATGCGTAGCAAGAGATTTGTGGTATGCTTTAAAATAAGCAATGCAGGGATATAGAGTAAATGTATATGAGAGAAAGTCTCTACAAATGCATGTTAAACTAAAGCAATGAAACAACGCTTTTATCGTTGTTCTTCATCTTGAAGTCCTCATTAGGACTTCAACAATGAGCTATGTCCATGCCTCAAAGTAAGTTCAAGATCGGCTTGAAAGTAACATACTACAGACAGGGACGGACGAAAACAATTTTATTGCCGTATTTTCAGGTGATAAAAACCCATCCTTGTATAAGCCCCACGTCTGTTTTTAAGAAAAAAATCCAGTTTTGTTCACATATAAGCCCCACTTGTCTATAAACCCCAACCAAAACCAACAACAAGTTCCTAGTCCAAAGTTAGATGTCCGAATCTGTGACAACTGTGTTGTAAGAAGAGGTGAGTATAATCCCAATAAATCACGCTTTAAGTGATATCTGTTTAACTGGTTGCATATTTTTCTCTCGAATTATTTTTGCAGTACTCAGTTATTAGCTCGACAACTCAAAATGTTCAATATTGTTCGGATTTGGCATAATTTACTGTGTTTGTTATTGGTACTTTTCAAAGTTATTACATCAATTATAACTCATTCTCTGTATTCTATATGTCTTAACACTAAAATCATACCTATTTTACATCGATTTCCTCTCCATCCTGTTTTACACTTTAAATCATCACAATAACCATTACTTTTGTTACAGCCAGAATGTTCACAGTGTCCACATATTCTTGAACAATTACGTCCATAGGTCCCTAAATCGCATTCTGTAAATTAAAATATTTAACCTAAAACTATTATACATCTTCATATTGTTTATATCTATTTTTTACAGAAATTGATTTTTTTCCATTAAGACAAACAAGTAAGTTCATTGAAGATGATGGATGTGTTTTATCATAATGACAAGATAAAATAAGAAAAAGCAAGATAAGAACACAAATTGTAAAAAATGGAATGCACGAAGAAGTGTTTGTCCCGTTTGGTGTCACCACTGTACTATCATGTTTTATTCCATATCGTTGTAATTTCGCGAACATTCACGCACACGAAATAATGTTTTGAACCTGAATAAAATAGCAGTCTTCCGGCAAACAACTATATAATACAGCAGAGACTCCAGGAAGAAGCATGGAAGTGCAATAAAAAATAACCGAATTGCATCAAAGCAGTATATTTTGTTATGCTGTATATGTATTTCAAGTTGTAACCTCTCAGCAGCACCATAAAAATTAAATTATATAGGAAATCCATAATAAAGAAATATTATTCAGTCGATAGATACCAGAAGGCTATCTTCATGTGGTGAATTAGCCCAGCACAACTTTAACTCTTCATTGACTCTGTTTGCATCAGCTAAAACAGTTAGTAGTGTATTTGATAGATATGATAATTTAAACTCTATCAAATCTACTGAAAGAGATACACGATCTTCATCTAAAGGCTGGCGTAGGAACGGAGTATTCAAAGGCTAAAAAACCTAACCAATAGCAGAATCTAACACTCGTTTATATGTTTGAACGTTCAAAATATAAAATATTCTGACAAACTTTCCGGGATCTGAATTTTTCGTAAAATATGTCCGGGATTTTTGGATTTGCTGATTTTAACGAAGGGAAATCCGAATGAGACCTCCTTTCGCCCCTTTATTAGTTTTAGATGTAGATGTTTTCTGTTATCTACCTTTTTTCATTAGAAATGAAAAATGTAATATCTTGATATGGCCACGTCTTTTCTGTTAAGATTTTTAATCACACTCTTAAGAGTTGAAACAAAAAATTGTTATCGGTACTATTACTTTCATAATAATTAGAATTGTTAAAAAACAAACAAAGCAAAACAAAAGTGAAAGAGAAAAGACCCCTATGGTCGCTAATATGTGTAAAATTATTATAATAATATGTAGACAGGCGTTAAATTCTACTGAAATCAAATAAATAGAAAAAAATGTGAGCAGATCTCACGTATATATACCTTCGCTCCCCCATTTGATTCAAGAAATAAAAAAAACATTAGAAAAATATAAATTAAAAATACTATGGAAGAACGTTTATTCGTGGACATCAATTTTTGTGGTTTTCATATATCACTATTTTGTAGGTGCATAAATTCGCACTAAACATTCATTGAAAGTTTCATCGAAATCCATGAAAGTGGTTTAGGAGGAGTTGTTGCCACAAAGCGTGTACACTTATGACGGACAGACGGACGAACACCATGATAACTGTATACCGGGGTATACAAAACAAATTTCACATGTATATATGAACAATCGAGTACCCGCTGATGAAAGTTTACCCAAATTAGAGCTATTTTCATCAAGCATGTTCAACAAATGTTTGGTTAGTTTGCTTGTTTTGCTTCCTCAGGCGTTAAAACCAAGATTTTCAGTTTCCATGCAATAGATTGGTGGAGACGGGTGGGGACTATTTTATCTATAGTATTCTAAGAGCTGATTTATCGAAACAAATCTATTGACAGAAATCATGTGTAACATGATCCTAAATAGATTTCACCCAGCATCAGCGAATACATAAAATCAGAACAGAGATCATGTACTCCAAGAAAAGATAAGAATAATTTAGAATCTGAAAGAAAAAAATAAAGGAATAATTTATGACAAAATATAAAAAGAAACTGGTATTTTTCAATGGGAAAATGTAAAATATATTTTTGTAATATTAAATGCATTTAATTTGGCTCAAATCACAGTGAGGGGGTAGCTTCAGTTCCCTTATTTCATTTTATTGTCGGTTAAAATTTTTAATATGATGTTTTTAAATGATTTTTAGGGGTTCTATATGATATTTTTTTTTAATTTCATATTTTAATTTGTTAAAACTAATAGACTCCAGCAATACAATATTTGAATTGTAGATTGTAGGTTTCCCTTATACCATTAGTGGGCCATTCATTAGTCAGTTGTATGGTATGGCAAAATAGCTTAAGTAATCCATGGAGCCCCTCTAACCTATAAGAAAGAAAATATGGCCAAGGCTTGTCTGAAAATGAAGTTAAAAATATCGATTTCGACCAGATTATTTCGTATGTTCCTTTGACCTGCGGATCAAGTTTTCGAAAAGGGTTCCTACGATATCTGCCCTCCGCTGCCACGTCGGGCAAATATCAGGTTTCAGACTGATATCAATGCAGAAATCGGAATAGACATGTAATAATCTATACTTATCACATATTTATATGTAATTTGTCCCATTCTGAATATGTAATAAACGGATGATTATCTGATGGATATCCGGGGCATATAACTGATATCTGCCCTGTATTGATGATGTCATATAGCAACGTAAACAAAGCAGGCTGAAGCCGAAGCTTGTCCTTGGTTTTAGAAGTGTTTTGAAAATGAAAAGTTAGCATTTGTTAGTGCCATGGAAAATTGAATCTCCAAGGGGATGACGAATTTTTATGTTAATTTTCAAACAGTGCCTTCAGACAGAAATTTTCATGAAGTCAAGATATATTGACATTGCTTGTTGGCAAGATTCTTTTTATCTGTCAGATGAACAAATATGCAGTCATTTCTAACCCTACTTAATCTGTTCTATTAGTACATCTCTCAACAGATACATGTACTTGCAGTGACGTCCCATAAGTATTGCAACAGTTTTGAAATTTACCTGACTGTACATTTTATTTTCTGTTAATGAGAATCAACCTCGTTGTTACAAAGCCATTGTCTGATCATGATGATGACGTTACAAATATCGATTTCAACTATAATTCTCATCAGTTCACCGGCGGAAGAAGACTTCGAAAAAAGCGGGTTGCTATTTCAAGAAAAAGGGGTTCTGGTCGATTTTTTTCGGTGATCAATTTTTGCCCAAATATTGACTGACGGTTCGGTTCTCACTTATTAAAAACAAACATAAAATGTTATTGTTTTCCTTTAGCTTGCAACATTCCTCTGTCAAATATGTGATAGACAGATTACTACATGTCAGCTCTGGTGTCTGCCCTGATATCAGTCCTCTTCCGATATCTGCCCTCCGCTACCTCGCCGGGCAGATATCGGGCCTCGGACTGATATCAGGGCAGATACCGGAATAGACATGTATTATTAAATAATATGATAAAATCAGCCCTAAGATGGCAAACACGGCATGTGTCATACTGATGGCTTAGCCCTAGTGATATTAATACAGCTTTTTCGGCCCATGGGCTAATACAGGCAAATCCTGTATTGTCCCGGGCCAATACAAGGTTCATTGAGGTCAACTGGAGAGCGGTTATTTATACATGTTATAGTAAATTTTATTCACGATAGTTTTAATGTGTATTCTCAATATAATAATTCGATTCCGTAAATCTACTCACATGTGCAAAATTAAAATAAATTTTACTTTCTTTTAAAGCATGACATATACTGTAAAAAAATTGAACAACAATTGTTACACAGAAAAATCATGCAACACGACGAGCTATTTTTATCCCGATTCCAAGGGGGAAACCCGAACTTTAAATAGAATCCGATCAATATAATTAACAAAAATCCGTAGGCCTCACTCCTCTTTACAACTTGTTTATCATTAAATCTTTAAGAACCCAATAAACAGTGGATGCATTAAAGAAAACAGCAAACTATGATCTGTGTGGAAGTTGACGTAGTCAACAATAGAAAGTGAAAGTACGAAAAATGTAACGGTTCTAAACAACTTTCATACATTTTTTGTACCTTTCAAAATTTGACCCTTGTACAGAGTACAGAATACGTAATTTTTAATTTGCTAAATCATGGGTCCAAAAACANGGGGGGGGGTAAACTGTAATGATTATCGAAAATGGACCCCATTTTTACAACAATAACAGCAAAAAATATACATGCATAAGTGCTAAAAGAAAACAGTTAGATTATTTAATAAAAGTGTTATGAACTGTCTGTTTCTGTATTGGCCCCGTATAGATTCTCGATCAGCTGTATTGGCCCTCGACCCTCCGTGTGTCGGGACTAATACAGCTAACCTCGAATCTATACAGGGCCAATACAGAAACAGACAGTTAATAACACTATAATAATCTTATCAAATTTACATGTACATTTACACATTCGATGACCCACGATTTTCTCTTGCAAATGCAAAATGTCCAACCTTACGGTTAAAACAGAAAGATATCTATGGATTGTTGGAAAGAAAACAACAAAATACCCTTTTTATTCAATATGGTCATTTGAAATATTTGAATATTTGGATATTATTTACTGAACGGAGACTCATAATAATTTTTATTCAGTTGTTACACTTTCCTGAATAATGAAAATACATATTGACAAACATTTGAAATATCCATCTACATTAAAGCCGTATCCAATTGACCCGAACTTATAAAGAAGCTGACCCGGAGTTATCACGGAATTCTCCTAACTTTTGGCAAGCAAATGACTTATTTATATGGTACACAAGACATACATCTGATTACATGAAGCATCTATTATATTTTCTCTATTCAATTTGATATTCTAATAAACGTAACCAATGAACAAAATTAATGACGAGACGTTAGAAAAACCCCGGAAACAGCTGGGTCGCTGATAACTTCAGCAGAGCCACCATGTTTTTACACTATGACGTCATAAAAGTGCAAAGGAACGGGAAGAAAAACTGTAAACAATGGAATGGTGTTGCAATAAAAAATGACTTTATTTGGAGTTGCTGTCGTTTTTCGATGAAAAAAAAATCTAATTTTAATAAGGTTAGCTCACAAAAAATGCTGTGCAGTCATAAAATAACTATAAAAAATCATTTTATAAAACTTGCCGAAAGAGAAGAATTGTCATTTCCAGTGCAAACTAAGGAGAATTTGACACAACACATTATTAAGTACTCTAAAGAAATAGAAAAATAGAAGACGATAAACAAGTTATCTAAATTTTGGAAGCTGGTATATTGTAAATTCTCTTATGGTGTGGCAGCAATATCTATTTCTTACACGAAACGATATTTTTTCGTATCACTTAGTGATAACTTTTATGCTATCATTTCATTGGCCTTTCATACGATTAGATAACTTTTCAGTCGTATTTTCATTGGTTGGTCTAGAGGTCACACATCAGGTCAATCCAACGTCATGACAATTCCGTGCTCATTGCATTATGTCGTCTGCATTATTTTTTTATTTCATTGGAAAGAAGAAAAGAAAAAAAATGAGCTTCGTGTATACACACCTATTAATTCATTCTCCCCAAAATAGTTGAATATATTTTGGCCACTTGAAATATATAAAAATAAGTTTCCTTCCTGTGTTCTGTGTTGATGTTATGATGTAATGTGTATTGGGATCATTGACGCGTGGAAATTGATATCAGAATCAGTTACCACAGACTCGGAAAAAGAAATTTACACCTACATTCAATTACAAAACATTCGTAACATTTTCACTCAACTGACAAGCAGAAATTAATTTTATTACTGTAATGTTGTTAAAAACTGTAAATACAGTTCAACCGAGCTTTCACCCAGGTTTGTCACAAACGATGAATCATGTACTTGTCATTGCTATTGATTGTTGTGTACATGTACGTATAATGCAACAAACATGTAGTTCCTACATCTACAACACTTATCGTTGTTTATAGTTTCTACTTTATATACGGGGAAAATTTTTTGTTAGACTTTACATTTATTATAAGGATAAGTTTTAAGTACAACATCAATCTTCAATGTATTCACAAACTCAACAAACTAAATTCTCCTAACTTTACATAATTGGGAGAACACGACAGATTGGTTTACAGATGAATTTTATCATAAGAGAAATAGGTTTCACAACTCGTGAGGCTTGTATATCGCTTGTTATCAAATCTCGATATTTAATTACAAATAATAATTAACTCGCTGAAGCTCGTTAATTATTATTGTGTAATTAAATAGCTCGATTTGATAACAAGCGATATACAAGCCTCACTCATAATGAAACCTATAAATATCTTCCCGCTAGCCAGAATATGAAGCTTGGGCTTCATTCGCTGTGCTCACTCGCCCCTTTGCTTCATATTTTGGCGAGCGGGATGATATTTTACGATATACAGCTGTCAAAATCCAGATAACATATACATATCAAATATTTTTATCGCTAATACTATTTTTTTCTATTTATGTTATTCATTTATGTTTTATTCTATGATGAGTAATATAAACTAAAAGTCTGTGAGCAAAGCTCACACATATTATACCCCTCCCCATTGGATTCATGAAATTAAAACAAATTATATCAAATCACATTTCAAAATAGCTGGTGCACTATGGCAATATATTCACTGAACATTCTGTGAAAGTTTCATTGAATTTCACTCAGTGGTCTAGGTGGAGTTGTCGCCACAAAATGTGTACCTAATGGCGGGCTTCCCATTTCATTCAAGAAATCAAAGAACAAAAAGAAACAAAAAAAATATCAAATCAAATTTCAAATAGTTGGTGCACAATGGCAATATATCTTAAACATTCTGTGAAAGTTTCAGTGAATTTCATTCATTTGTCTTGGAAGAGTTGTCGTTGCAAAGTAAGTACTCCTGTGCCCAACGAAAGAACGAACGAATCGACGGAAGGGCAGACGAAAGGACAATATGATCACTATATATCGCCCCGCTAAATCAGTCATAATAACGCAAATATAGCGAAACCAGTACACGCTGACAAATTCATTACATCATACGAACCTTCAGTACATCTTTCTCCTTTAAATCCAGGTTTACACGTACATGTTCCTGTCACGTGGTCACATTTCTTTTTTCTCTTGCAGTACTGAGAGCATTGATTTTTACAATTTTGTCCATATGTCCCGGGCAAACATCCTGCAAAGTTTTTAAAAAGATTTGTATGGACCTTTAATTGTCAATATTCATGTTGTCTAACAGGGCTTATAAATGGATGACATTTACAAAAAATGCCAAACAACTCTCCATGTCACAAGACGCTTTATCCACGTGGATGCCACTCTTCCCGAAGCATTAGTTTTGACCAACCAAATCCTCGTTAGTTGAAATATTCCATTCGGATATATGTTATTTTCAAATGTACAATTGTATTTTCAATCACAGCTGCTTTAGCATTTGGACATTGTCATTCTATTCTTCACTTATCAGACATCACCTAATGAAAGTAGGTTCCTTTAAATTTTCTAATAGTGTTTCCTTTACCTTGGCAAAGGCTGTAATTCTGACAATAATGAAACTGAAATCCTATTCTATCAACTCTAAAAAAAGTCAGCTAAATTTTTATTTATGAATTTTCATCAAAGTTTGGAGACTAAACTTTATCCAATTTTCAGTTGTGTCCAAGTCAAGTGGTGCCACTTATATTTTTTGTAGAAAATTCTAAAACATCCCTGCACAACTAAGCATTGGTATGGTGCAAGTTCAAGCAGTTCATGAAATTTTGGACGATCAGTCTCTGAGAAAACGTGTGCGGAAAAGTCCTGTTGCATGAATAATTACAATGACATAACAACAACAACAAAAAAGCATCTGAATGCTGATTCAAAAAGTCTCTAAAATGAAATCAGAAAGGATATTTACGAGCTACAAACCAGTTTCCCATAGCTAAACAGCGTTTTTCTTTAGTTTCATTTAGTTTTGAGCGCTTTCAATTTTCCTGCTGTTTTCTATTTCCTTGGCAACGGGTAACAAATTGAAAATACAAACACTTTTCTGCATATCTTGGGTTGGCATCTA
The DNA here is from genome assembly GCA_002080025.1 of Modiolus philippinarum. Classification (NCBI taxonomy): domain Eukaryota; kingdom Metazoa; phylum Mollusca; class Bivalvia; order Mytilida; family Modiolidae; genus Modiolus; species Modiolus philippinarum. Next base: position 10,313 of record MJUU01008860.1, read on the forward strand.
CTAAGGTGCCACGTTTCATCCATCTCTTTCAAAAAAAACATCCGGACAAAGTTCGCAAAATTGAGGAATAATGATAATAAGAACTATCCAAAATTCGTCTGAGAGACGAATAAAGAATAAAGAAATATAAGACACAATGTAAAAACAATAGTAATCAAACTTATTTTTATTGGCTAAATCATAAACCCCTTCGAAAATGTATGTCTAATTTAGAAAATCTCGTCTGGCTTTTTCATTTACTGTGGATGTAGTTTTATTCGTGGACATCAATTTTCGTGGTTTTCATAAAATTTACTATTTCGAGGGCACTTAAATTCGTGGTTTCGAAATCTATGCATTAAAATTCTATGGAAAAAATGTATTTCGTTGGGAACCTAATTTCGTGGTTTTAGTGAACCACGAAATCCACGAAAATTGGAACCCCACGAAAAATAGTACTTTCACAGTATTTGATATGATGGAATGAAAAATAAAATCAAAATGTCTGCAATGTGACAGATGACAGCCAAAACACGTTAAATTTTTTAAACGAAAATTGATTTCAATGGTGTCGTCTACAAAACAAATAAGGTAAATGAATAGATTAATATTAAATGCGCGACCAGAAGCACCATAATTTATAGTTCGCAATTGCAATTGCAAATCCAGTAATTCTTACTTTCTGTACACCTCGCTCCTTTATATCCCGGTTTACACTGGCAATTACCATTCAAAATGTCACATGTTCCGTTACTGCAGTGCTCAGAGCAATTCAAGCCACAGTTATTCCCATATTTTCCTAGTAAACACCCTAAAATGATTAACAATCAAATACATGTAGTAGCAATATTCTTGTTTGTCATTGCAATCTGTCATGCAGATTCAGAAAAAAAGAAAATTTTGCCCGTTCTTGTGTATTGTTAACTTGAGTACAGTAGGGTACTAGTTCAACACTCATTCATTTTACTATAGAAATCTTTGCATATGTATTACTAAATGTTTAATGGTTTCTTATGTTACTACTGTTTACTTCTATCAATAAAAATAAACACAATGGAACAACGGCAGTAGAATGCCGAAGGAACAAGGAGTGATATTTACACTGATATTTAAATTGAAGTCCTAAGACATGAACAAAATCACAACACAGAAAACAATGGCGTTATACGGCTACAAAGCACAGAAATAAAGACGCAACATTCAAAACCAAGGCACTAACAGTGTGAACTCCCATGGGACTGAAAGTGACATCAGGTGCTCGGAAGGGTAAGCATGTCCTGATCTGTTAACAGCGCCCCTCACAAGGTCAGTTAGACGTATATGTTTATTTGGAAATCTGTTATGTAGTTGATTGGTTGATGTCATTTGCTAAACATGAGACAAATCCCATTTAAATCCTTAGTACGTGTTACTTCTCTAATCCGCGTTAAAGTTTGAAAAGCTTTTGTAATCACTTATAAGAATCAAACATGGACAAGGACAGATCGGTATCTCAAACATTACCTACGAATACGAAACTAAAATATTGGATACATCGGAAATATCGGATAAGACGGAGCAATAAAGTAAAACCGGTATTTCAGAAATCAAAACTGTTAAACTCCGTATTGATCAAATATAGAAGTGGTATTATCTTTGTATCTTTTTTTTTATTCTAATTTGAATCGAAGGGGTGTTGGCAGACGTAAAAACTGTAAATGCAGTTTCAGTTCGTAAATTCTAAACAATATACATGTAGCATTTTCAAATGTGAGATTTATTTGGGCAATGCGAGCTTCAACTCTTTCGTTTATTGAATATTGTATACATGTATTTTGTTTTTAAACTGCAATTATAAGAATGTGTAAAATATTTTGAATGGCTCAAAAATTAATTTAATACAAAATGGAATAAAAATTCCAAATTGCAACCCCTCTCTGTTCCTGTGAGTAGGATGTTGATTACCTGTCAACTCCTGTAAAAGTCAAAGAAAATGATAACACAGTCCATGTTTTCGGAAGATTATTACTGCAATTCGTTACCGAACTGAATAACTTTCAGGATGCAATGTTATACATATAAGCGTCATCTTTAGGCGTGGCTCGTATCAGTTATAAGTATTAACTTTACATTTATAAGTATTAATTGCAGATTATTTTCATGCGATTCCAACGGTATGCTTTTTCTTCTTTCTTTTTGCACTAATATATTGAACCAATGAAAAGTCGTATACAGTTTAGATTCCATTTGTTGATTTTTGTCAGGAAATAACAAAATCCCGAAGTTTCTGTGAATGTTATTGCTGCATATGCGCACTTCGACAACTTAAGTCTCTTCATTGCAGATTAAATCAAAACATTTGGAAATTTGATATATATAAGCGTAGACATATTAAGAAGTAATGAATGTCATATATTACATTGAAATGATATAAAAGTAAACGCAAATAAAGAATTTTCTACGTTGACTGATAAATAATGTAATACCGAATTTGCTGTAAATTTAATTTCTGCAGATCGCCATTTCGACAACTTATAATTTTCGGTTTTCACTTGGACAGAAGGTCCAGCTGGCGACATTTTTTATGTCATCCCAGACGTAGTCGGGGTGACATGTTGTTATTCTACGTTTCTTCTGATTATTCTTCTTCTTCCAATGATTTTTGTCCGAGCGATTATTTTCAGATGGCTGATTGGAATGATTTAAAACTTTGTACACAGTTGAGGCACCATCTGAAGTTTAACTACCTGCATTAAAAATTTTCAAAATGGCCACCATTTCCAATATGGCCGCCAATTTAAGTTGAAAAATTGGGGATTCTATATCTCAGGAACTGCTTATAGGAATTAGTTCATTTTTGTATAATGTTCAATAAGATGAGAGGAGGGAATTTATGCGACAAAAATTTTCAAAATGGCCGCCATTTCCAAGATGGATGCGGAAATACGTAAAAAGTTTGACAATGCCCGATTTCAACGAAAATTGATTTCTAGGCAGATTTTGAGGTTGCGAACAAGGTGGAATCATCAAATGGGGAGTCTGGAGTGACATCGACTATTGCTTGCAATTGCAAATCTAGAAGGTTTTGCTTTTCATTTACTAAGTTCAGTTTTAAAGGAAATAAATATGACCAGTATTGGAAAATTAGTTTTATAACGTGGTGATTTGTCTAATATATGAAGAGTAAAAAAAGTGAAAAAGCATTTAACATTTAATTTCTGACGGTTGCACAAAATAATTGGCCTCACATATGGAAAGAGGCCGGGCATTTTAAATGAAGAAACTAAACTCAATCAAAATGTGTTTGTAAAGATGTAAACAGAGCGTAAAAATTTTCATAATTTGATAAATGCGAAAAAGAAAATGTGCTATTGTAAAATTTTGAAAAAGCCTACATATGATGAATTCTCAAAGAATTTGGTGTCGCCTTATCGCAATTTTGTTTTGCTGATTTTATTTAATTTCCATGGTTATTTCTTGTACTTTTAAGCCAAGTCCTATATCTTTGGGTTTTAAAATCACGCGTTTCATTTATTCCAATATTTCACTACCGTTTTATTAACATTTGTTTCATGTTTGTACATGCATATCCATGTGAAACTTCCAAAACGCTTCTACGCATAGATGTGCAATTTAATTTGTTAAGGTAGATCGATAGTCTTCCGCCCTTTTGAAATTTTTTTGAATTATTTGTACTGTTGTGGTAATATCTGCTTTTTAAATATGCAAATATTTTAATTTGTAATGCATCAATAAATATTATATCAGTGACACAAAATGCAAAGGACATACATTGACTTGATCTTACATGTATTTATCTAATTGGATGATGTATAGTAATTTGATGATTAAATAGTGTGGAAGAGGATATTTGAAAAAAGGGAGATCATCTGAAAAAAAAAATTTTCTTATATATATCACTATGAAATATATGGAAAAACAAAGTCGGGGACCCCCATTTTTCTTTTTATATTTTGAAGTATGTTCAAAGGACTAGCATATGAGTAAGAAAGAAATCTATGGAATAGTTTTAAAGAAAACAACGAAATACCTGTTTTTTTCTTATATATTCATTAGAAATTTGGATTATTTTGATATGAGTTATTTTCAAAACAAGCACGGTGACCCCCTTTTTTATTTCGTTATTTCAATGTTGGTTTTTTAAGGAAACTTTCCTGAGAAAACAAAGAAAATCTATGGAAAAACATTTGGAGTACCTATCTACCTGTGATTATCTAAAAAAAATATGTGGATAACTAATCAAATATCGGTATCGCATTGTATTTCATCTTACCAAAAACTTCAACTTCACACAACTCTACAAATGCATTTCCAGAATTTCGTTCGTTGAAAAATACCACATATTGTCCAATGGCATTGCAGCTTATATTTTGAATTGTGTTTATAGCTGTGCCACCCAGCGGATCGTGATGACACTTATGTCCATTCTTTAGACTGGTTGAATTAAACGTGTCCGAAATAAACAGGTAATAACCATCTAATCTTTCAGGTTCTAGAAAGTACAAATAAAGTTGAAATATGACAAATCAGGTAACACTTACATGTCTGAAAGGCATAATAAAGTTAAAAATATTCCTTACACTTATTTCCTTCACAAACTAAAACGAACAAAATTAAAAACATAGTTATATTGTATCCCTTTTACTCTTATTCCGATACCATTTGTGCATATGCGAAGTTTATGGTTATCGGTTGACGATTAACAAAACCCATGTCTTTTATGATGTGGCAGCAATATCTATTTCTTACACGATAAGATATTTTTTCGTATCACTTAGTGATAACTTTTATGCTATCATTTCATTGGCCTTTCATACGATTAGCTAACTTTTCAGTCGTATTTTCATTGGTTGTCCTAGAGGTCACACATCAGGTCAAACCAACGTCATGGCAATTCTTTTTTTAAATTCCGTGCTCATTGCATTATGTCGTCTGCATTATTTTTTATTTCATTGGCAGGAAGAAGCAATGAAAAAAATGAGCTTCGTATGTACACAACTATTAATTCATTCTCCCAAAACAGTTGAATACATTTTGACCACTTGAACTATTACAACCATACTGCCTTCAGTGGAGGGTGTTATGGTAGATTACCACACGAAGAAAAAATATCACATGAAGAAAAATATCACCCGAGACAGCGTCGAGGGTGATATTTTTTCTTCATGTGATATTTTTTCGAAGTGCCTTCCTTTTACCTTTTTACTGAATAAATGATATGGTTTCTCATGAAAAAATTAAGTGTTTTTAGTCAAGAATATAATATGAATTACATCTGAACACACATTTTGTAAACTCTAACATATATATGCCAAATAGAAGATCAAAACGGGAAAATGCTAAAAATGAAAAATGAAAATAAAGTTATTAGAAACAATTAGTATAATGCTGTGATTTGGAAACCCTTCCAAAACAGTCAAAACATTTTTCTGCCAGATATTCATGGAGCACAGGCACTTGTTACATAGAAAAAATTTTAGTCCCTCCCTCTCTTCTTCGAGAGAAGGAGGGGCTGACATTTTATAAGAAGCAGGAGAGAGGAACGGACTGAAATTTTTTTGATGACACAAGTATTTACTAATCTACCTACGGCGACAACACGTTTGTTTCATAGAATTGCTGTCTTTCGAATCTAAAGATTGATCAGCTGTCTCTAAAGACCCCTCTGCAAAAAGTATAATGTATGTTAGTGACAGAAATTTATATAAATTATGAAAACGAAGAACTGTCTACTTCGGCTAAGTCAGTAAATAGGACTAAATACTAATCGGTAAATCTCGGTCGGAGATGGTGATATTTTCCGAGTTCGGCAAACTTCGTTCTCAGCATGTGATATTTTCGTTGCTATGCAAAAATATCACATGTTGCTAGGGAAAGCCTGTGATATTTTCGTTGCTACGCAAAAATATCACATGTTGCTAGGGGGAGGCGGAGCAAACAAAAAATACTGCAAAATACCACATCGAGGAGAACCAATGAAATGGCTGGATTTTATCAGAAATTTGCATGAAGTATGATAAATTATTTTATTGCTAAAATAAGTTCATTTCCTTCCCGTGTTCTGTGTTGATGTTATGTGTATTGGGATCATTGACGCGTGTAAATTGACATCAGAATCAGTTACCACAGTCAGACAGAAATTTACATCTACATTTAATTACAAATCATTCGTAACATTTTCATTCAACTGACAAGCAAACATTAATTTAATTACCGTATAGATGTTTAAAACTGTAATTTCAATTCAACCGAGCTTTCGCCCAGGTTTGTCACCAGCGAGGAATCATGTACCTGTCATTGCTATTGATTGTTGTGTACATGTGCGTATAATGCAACATAGTTCCTATATCTACAACACTTATCGTTGTTAGTAGTTGATATGGGAAAAAGCCGCAGGTTTTCAAAAAACGGTTTTTGAAAACCTGCGGCTTTTCCCCATAGTTAACTACTATCTACGGGACTAACGAAAATAAACAAACATGTAAGATTTGTTATTCACTACAGTTGAGACGGGTAAAATGGGCTAGATTCTTAGTTCACTCACATTTTTTACGTTGCTTGCGGAGTAAAACAAAAATCTTATAGGTTAAAGTAAATTAGGACTTGATTATATATAACACTGACGTGTATCTCTGGTTCTATACTTTTGGTTCCTATATATTTCTAGTAAGTCTGATAACTCATCGTCAGTTACTCTCTCTATAAATATACGATTTCCCCTTGAATATCAAGTATTTCGTAAAAACCA
>MJUU01008862.1:36199-50908 GCA_002080025.1 Modiolus philippinarum
TCATGCGGAAAATATAGGTCAAAGTGACCTAATTTTGCCTGGATGCTGACCTACCCCCAAAGATGCATGCACATGCAAGGTTAGATGATCCTACCATGTACAGTTACTGAGATATCAACTCGGACCTAAAATTAAATGAAAGCCAGTCAAGTGGAAAATATAGGTCAAAGAGACCTAATTTTCTTAGAGGCTGTGAGATAGCCCAAGATGCATCTGCACACAAAGTTTGATGACCCTACCCTTCATAGTTGCAGAGATATATGCCCAAATGCGGACGCGATTTCGTAGTCAAAATTGGATAAAACTTGTAATTCTAAAGCAAAAATTTAATAAAGAAAGCAAGGAATGTTATACTTTAAAGACCAGTTGAAAAATTTTTTATTAACATGCAAATAAACAGAGGCAACAACCAATGGACAGATGAAATCTCTTGTCGGTCCTCTGGTCCGACACGGATAATTATTTGCCGGTCCAGACCTAAAAATGCCGGTCAGGACCAACGGACCGGCACATTTCGGAAAGCCTGCAATTCCCTCTTGTCGTTAATCTATTATTCTTAATTTGCTATAAAAGTGTGCAGTATACTATCCATACTACTATCAAATAGGTTTACAAATATTGAAAAAAAAAATAAATAGTACAGTCTCAACATATAAAAATTCCTGTCAAGTCAGTGTTATTTAAACTAAATGCAGATTCTAAAGACCTGAATTAAACAATTCAATCTATCCCACAACAGTTCATACATAATGCCATTATCTCCCTTTCTATATGTACCCTGAACTCCAACATCTCATTTTCTGTTTAAAAAGTGACTACAAGACAAGAATTTTCAAGGAAAGTTAACTTAATGTAGGGGTGTAACGATACACCTACCTCACAATTCGATATGTACCGCGATACAAGGTTTACGATTTGATTCATTCATGTGTCCTTTTTTATCAACGACAGCTTGGAAGATGACAATATTTATTCTATGATGTGTATATACATGTAATTAATGAAAACTACTTTAATTGTAAATTGTACCAGTTGATTTAGCATTTTTCAGTGTTCTTCTATTGTAAAAATAGTAATGCCATTTCTTACTTTTTTTCATTAATGCAATAGAAACTTATAAAACATCTCTTTATTGAAGTTTTAACCTTGAAAAATAAAGTACTAGTATTTCATATTGCCCAGTATTACCCAGTATTGCCCAATAAAACCCAGTAAAACCCGGGTTTTCCCAGTATTGCCCACTGGGATGGGCAATACTCATAAAACCCGGGTTTTTGCCAACCCTGTCTGTGAAGTTTCAAAGGTCAGAGATGAAAACTGTAGGGGGAGTTGATTTCACAATATAGGTACCCTTTGTTGAAAATGTGGATAAAAAATGACTAAGCTCCAAAGTACGTAAAAATAGGAAAAAATTTTCAAAATGATTCCCAAAAGGAAGGTGCACATTTACAATATATATAGAAATAGTTTGTGAAGTTTAAAAGATGTAGGTTGAAAACTGTATGAGGAGTTGAATTCACAAAATAGGTACCTTTGTTGAAAATGTCGATGAAAAATGACTTAGTTCCAAAGTCCGTAAAAATAGGAAAAAAATTTCAAAATAATTCCAAAAAGGGAGGTGCACATCTACAATATATATATAGAAACAGTTTGTGAAGTTTCAAAAATGTAGGTTGAAAACCGTAGGAGGAGTTGATTTCACAAAATAGGTACCCTTTGTTGAAAATGTGGATAAAAAATGACTAAGTTCCAAAGTCCGTAAAATTAGGAAAAAATTTTCAAAATTATTCCAGAAAGGGAGTTGCACATCTACAATATATATAGAAACAGTTGTGAAGTTTCAAAAATGTAGGTTGAAAACTGTAGGAGGAGTTGATTTCACAAAATATGTACCCTTTGTTGAAAATGTGGATAAAATATGACTAAGTTCCAAAGTCCATAAAAATAGGAAAAAATGTTCAAAATAATTCCAAAAAGGGAGTTGCACATCTACAATATATATAGAAACAGTTTGTGAAGTTTCAAAACATAGGTAATCAACGATTACAAAGTTCGCCTCGTTATGGCACATGGACACAGAAACCCTATTTGGCCAGGGTGCTCATTTACCATACCTTATGCATGTATACAAAGGCTAGAGGATCTTACCATGTACAGTAACCAAGACTTAATTCAGACATAAACCGTAAAGTGACCTAATTTTGCTTGGATGCTGACCTACCCGCAAAGATGCATGCACATGCAAGGTTAGATGATCCTACCATGTACAGTTACTTAGATATGAACTCGAACGTAAACTTGAATGTAAGTCGATCATGCGGAAATTATAGGTCAAAGTGACCTAATTTTACCTGGATGCTGACCTACTGCCAAAGATGCATGCACATGCAAGGTAAGATGATCCTTCCATGTACAGTTACTTAGATCTGAACTTGGACGTTAACTTGAATGTAAGTCAATGATGCGGAAAATATAGGTGAAGTGACCTAATTTTGACTGGATGCTGACCTACCCCGAAAGATGCACGCACATGCAAAGTTAGATGATCGTACCATGTACAGTTACTTAGATCTGAACTTGGACGTAAACTTGAATGTAAGTCAATCATGCAGAAAATATAGGTCAAAGCGACCTCATTTTGCCTGGATGCTGACCTACTGCCAAAAGATGCATGCACATGCAAGGTTAGATGATCCCACCATGTACAGTCACTTAGATCTGAACTCGGACATAAACTTGAATGTAAGTCTATCATGAGGAAAATATAGGTAAAAGTCACCTAGTTTTGCCTGGATGCTGACCTATCCCCAAAGATGCATGCACATGCAAAGTTAGATGATCATACCATGTACAGTTACTTAGATCTGAACACGGACTTAAACTTGAATGTAAGTCAATCATGCGAAAAATATAGGTCAAAGTGACCTAATTTTGCTTGGATGCTGACCTACCCCCAAGGATGCATGCACATGCAAGGTTACATGATCCTACCATGTACAGTTACTTAGATATGAACTCGAACGTAAACTTGAATGTAAGTCGATCATGCGGAAAATATAGGTCAAAGTGACCTAATTTTGCCTGGATGCTGACCTACCCCCAAAGATGCANAAAAAACATCAAAATTTTGAAAATTTTACGGAAAAAGGGCAATAACTCTAAGATGGGTCATCAGATTTTCTTCAAAATTTCAGGGTGGGTAGATCTTGTCATGCTGATCATTTTTACTCCAGTCAGATTTTTGATATCTGTAACGGTTTTCGAGTTATTTGCCAAAAACTGCAATTTACCCCTATGTTCTATTTTTAGTAACAGCAGCAATGTTGTTTGACCTAGGACAAAGAAAATAACAAATTTGACACTTGATACCCTGGTGATGATGCAGTTGAAGTTTGGTTCCATTTGGCCCAGTGGTTTCAGAGGAGAAGATTTTTGAAAGTGAGCTAAAGACGGACGGATGGACAGCGGACCGACGGACGACGGACGCCAAGTGATAGCAAAAGCTCACCCTGGCATAGCCAGGTGAGCTAAAAATTAAATATTTGAAATTTGCCCCTTTTGGGCCTCATTTATCTCGTGAATTGTACATGCCACTTGAAATCCGTTGGCATAGTCCAAATTGGAAATTTTCTAAGGAGTTTACTGAAAGAAACCCCATCAAAATCTGATAAATAATAAAGATTCTACAGTCAAATATATGAAAACAACTAATTTAACCCCTTTTGGCCCCTTTTTCTAAAACGGGCGGGGCCAGGAACATAAAGTTAGAGCCTGGGCTAAAGCATGTGCCAAGAAGCATCATACTAAAATTTGAAAATGATCCGTTCAATGGAACCAAAGTTATGCTGTCCACAGACACAAAAATACCCAATTTTACCCCTTTTTGGCCCCTTTTTCTGAAAAGCCCCAACCCCGAAATTAAAACCTGGGATTGCCCTTATGCCAAGAAACCACATACTGAAATTTGAAGATGATCCGTCCACTAGAAACAAAGTTATGCTGGCCACAGACGCCGAAGCTGAAGCCGACGCAGACGCCGACAACTGCGCCATAGAATAATACGACTGCAAAATTTGTGCAGTCATATAAAAACGAGATCATCAACCTACCAATTTTATTCACTTATTTGAAATTCTTTTTATTATCACATGGAGCAGCAAACCCCCTTAAGGCCAGTAAGCAAACTTCCATTGCATTGAAACCCAAAGAACTTCCATAATTAGTTTCAGAAATCATCTATAGACTGACTGAAAACCAACAAATTCAATCCACTGGTAAACTTAATCCAGTACTTGCAGTCACAATCTTGCATCCGCTTCTCAAGCAGCTGACGGCACTACCAGCATACAGTATTGGTAACCAACAGTATGTAAGTAAAACAATACTAACCTCCACATTCTCTGATAGAAGTGGCTATAAACACCAATGATGCTATGTCTGTCCAAGCCTTACCAGCTACACTATAAGTATAGAAAAAATATACATTGTAGTTACAATATAAATCAAAAGAGTACCTGTAAAACAGGCTTAGTCTGGTTACAAGACAATAAAATGCAGGTTGATTAAAATCCTGTCTATTGTTGCTTTAAATTTAAAGCAGAGGCCAACAACTATCCTGTGCTCCATTAACACCATAATTAAACTCGATGCTCAGAGACTGAGCCTGTATCGCTCACCTGAAAAAATGCTTCTATGCCATACATGACCAAAACTGATGTTTTTACCAATTGGGTCTAATGTTTAGCTATGCTCTCAATTACCACCAGTGTTTTTTGTCTGATACTATTAAAATGAGTAATTTTTGCAAAGGACCTTTAAAACATTTAGTTAAATTTTGTTGAATAGTTTCTGAGAAGACGATGAAAAGGATGGTCGGGCTCCAATGTTAAATATATTCTGCACTGGAGGCCATGTTTTTTGTTGGATCAAAATGAAATGAGAAATTTTTGTAAAGTACCTTCCATACATCATTCCTGTAAGGTTTGTTTGAATTTGCTACAACAGTTTCCAAGGAGATGATGTAAATGTGATTTTTCCCATACAGTCCAATGTGAAACCTGAGTTATGCGCTGGCGGCCATGTTTTTTATCGGATCAGAATGAAATGAGCAAATTTTGTTGAGGACCTTCCATACATCCTTACTGTAAAGTTTGGTTCAATTTGCTTCCGCCGTTTCAGAGGAGAAGATGAAAATGTAATTTTTCCCATAGGGTCCTATATTAAACTATGTTCCATGTTGACAGCCATGTTTTTTATCTGATCGGCACAAAATGAAGTAGAGCTGTCGCCGAATGGCAACCAATTATGCCCCCGCTCATTGAACCCTGAATCAATATGGCAAGTGCATATTTAAGTGTGTGTTGACACAATACAGGTGTTGACACAGTACAAGTATGGACACAATGATATGTCTTCCCTTTTTCCAAAATATATAAAAGGGGTAACCTGAGCCCGAAAATCAATTCTATGGGTGCTAGGTAATCTACCTGTAAAGTTTCATCCATTTTGAGGCACTTTGAATTTTCCCATCTTTTTCCAGTTTCCATGGCAACGGCAGCCATTTTGAAAATTCTGAGACCAAAAATCATTTCTATGGGTGCTAGACATCCTTCTAGTAAAGTTTCATCAAATTTGAGGCACTTTGAATTTTCCTACCTTTTTTCAGTTTCCATGGCAACCGCGGCCATTTTGAATATTCCAAAAGATATTTGTGTGCACATCTACTCATTGTAAGTTAGATTCCTTTGAAGTAGTTGGAATTTGTTTGCAAACTATCTAAGAAACATGTAGATCCAAAAGACAACAACATCCGTACTACCGCTGCAAATATGGATTTTAATTCGTCTACATGTTTCACCCTGTTAAGGGCGTCATCAGAACAGTTAACATTATAAACTAGACGTCTGAAGTATGGAAAATGTGGTTAAATGTGGTTAAGTATTAAAAAGCGACGTCATAATTAAAATGAAAGAACATAGTTACAAAAATAGAATGTTAATCAACATTAAAAAGAAAGTTATTTTTAGCGTTCTTGTTTCTTGGTTCTGTAAGAGTGATTCGTGTAATTAGTGTCTATTGGGTACATGCCAGTGTTAGGATACTCTCCTGGTAAATGTCTATACTCCTCCAGACCTACATAGTCGGAGTATTTGGCAAGTTGAAGAGCTGTTGACCATTCGGTTACGGTTATGGTTTAGTAGTTGTGGGTGTGGAGCATTGAGGAAATGATGCTTGTTCTTCATGTTCCTCTTCACTGTCACTGATCAGATATATTAATGTGTTGTTAAATCAACTGTTGGTGTTGCATAGTTATTAGGTGTGGGAATTATCCGGAAAGTTGGTGGTTAAGTCCAATCGATCTTCCTGGTGGCTTCTATTGGTGGTGTCCAGGGTTTTAAAGGTTCAGATAGATCCCTGGGGGTTTTATTTACCTCTATTAATCCTCTATGAAATTCCAAATCGTGTTCTCTTAATACATGTCTCTTTGCTGAGTCTTGTCGGAGAAACTTTTCTGTTTAATTTCTGTTTCGTTTTAAACAAGAGGCTCTCAAGAGCCTGTATCGCTCACCTGGACCATGGCTGACATAAATAAAAGGCATTTCCAATAGGAAAAACAAAACACAAAATTTTGCAGAATACTTTTTTTTCCCTTAGAAAATTACAGTGTTGTTGTTTGGTTTCCATGGCAACCGAAAGCTCCACCATCCATTACAACCCATACCAGAACATCATTCAAAAAAAATTTGGGCAGGGGTTCCCCTTATAATCAAGGTAATACATGTTGCTGAAATTAAAACATTCAGACCTAAATTCAAATAAAATTTAAAAAATTTGGGCAAAGGTTCTAATTGGACTAGTAGTTTCTGAGAAGAAGATCTTTGAATGTATATTCCATAGGGTCCAATGCTAAAACTATGCTCCTTGTTGGCGACCATCTTGGATGAGGTACGGACCTGCCAGATACTCTTTTTCGAAGGGACCATTTAAGGGCCATTGTGACTAAGTTTGGTTATAATTCGACTGGTAGTTTCTAAGAAGAAGATCTTTGAATGTCTTTCCCATAGGGTCCAATGTTAAAACTATGTTCCCGCTGGCGGCCATCTTGGATTAGGTACAGACTTGCTGGATACCTTTTTTGGAAGGGACCATCTAAGGACCATTGTGACTAAGTTTGGTTATAATTGGGCTGGTAGTTTCTGAGAAGAAGATCTTTGAATGTCTTTTCCCATAGGGTCCAATGTTAAAACTATGTTCCCCGCTGGAGGCCATCTTGGATTAGGTACGGACATGCCGGATACAATTTTTAAAGGGGACCACCCAAGGACTATTGTGACCAAGTTTGGTTCCAATTGGCCCAGCGATTTCAGAGGAGAAGATCTTTGAATGAAAAGCTAACGACGGACTGACAGACAACGACGACGGACGCCGGACGCCAAGTGATGGCAAAAGCTCACCCTGGCCTTTGGCCAGATGAGCTAAAAACGTTACTCAAATTGGCAAAAAATCAAAATAAAAGTTTTTGCAGGGGTTGTAAAATTTGGGCAGGCAGGGATGAGAATCTAAGATATTTTTCATTATGGCCTGAAATGCAATATACTATTTTCCTCGTATTAAATCCCAAGGGCACTTAGAAAAATTGAAAAGGGGACCCTTATTAAGTACGACACAACCGTATGCAAAAATGAAGGGCTCATTGCCAAAGTCTTTCTTAGCACACAACACAATCATTGTAATAATACTTAACTGGCAAAGGGAATATAAAGGATGTTACATTTAATCCACTGTTTATACCAAAAATGCAAATAAACAAGAGTTACTGTGGCCTCTTCCTGAATGTTTTTAAATATCTGGAAACCAGAGGCTCCCAGGAGACTGTATCCCTCACCTGGCTTTCAGTTGCCACAATCAAGCTTACATTGTAAGTTATACAGTTGATCTTCAGTCTCTCAAACTTTAGTAGCTCTAACACCACCAACATCTTGAACTGTATTTAAAGTCTAATCATGTTTTACTATATTACTTTGTTGGGCTTTTTTGACAAATAACGTTCTTGCTAAGGACCACTTTCCACACCAATTTGAAGTCAAGACATCATTTTGTAAATGGCAGTCAACGAACAATTTTCAACATTGGTTTTGATGTCGCAACATCAATATATATCTGGAAACCAAATTTCATTGAAATCGGACAATGTTGAATTTTCCCGCCTTTTTTGTTGGCCATTTTGAAAATGGCGGTCAACGAATAATTTTTAACATTGGTTTTGCAGTTGCGACATCAATGCCTATTTGGAAACCAATTTCCTTGAAATCGGACAATGTTGACTTTTCCCACCTTTTTTGGCAGCCATTTTGAAAATGGCAGTTAACGAACAATTTTCAACATCAGTTTTGAAGTTGTGACATCAACACCTATTTCGAAACCAGATTTCATTGAAATCGGACAATGTTGAATTTTCCCGCCTTTTTTGTTGGCCATTTTGAAAATGGCGGTCAACGAATAATTTTTAACATTGGTTTTGCAGTTGCGACATCAATGCCTATTTGGAAACCAATTTCCTTGAAATCGGACAATGTTGACTTTTCCCACCTTTTTTGGCAGCCATTTTGAAAATGGCAGTTAACGAACAATTTTCAACATCAGTTTTGAAGTTGTGACATCAACACCTATTTCGAAACCAAATTTCATTGAAATCGGATAATGTTGAATTTTCCTGCCTTTTTTGGCGGCTATTCTGAAAATCGCGGTCAATGAACAATTTTCAACACCGGTTTTGAAGTCACAACATCAATATTTTTTTGGAAGCCAAATTTCAATGAAATCGGACAATGTTGAATTTTCCGCCTTTTTTGGCAGCCATTTGAAAATTGCAGTCAATTTTCAACACCAGTTTTAGAAGTAGCGACATCAATATCTACTTGGATACCAAATTTCATTGAAATCGGACAATGTTGAATTTTCCAGCCTTTTCGGCAGCCATTTTGAAAATGGCAGTCAAATAATAATTTTTAACATTCGTTTTGCTGTTGTGACATCAATACCTATTTGGAAACCAAATTTCCTTGAAATCGGACAATGTTGACTTTTCCCGCCTTTTTTGGCGGTCATTTTGAAAATCGCGGTCAACAAACAATTTTCAACACCAGTTTTGAAGTCGCAACATCAATATCTATTCCAAAACCAAATTTTATTGAAATTGGACAACGTTGAATTTTCCCTCCTTTTTTGGGCAGCCATTGAAAATGGTAGTCAAAGAATAATTTTCAACACCAGTTTTGATGTTGCCACAGCATGGCAAGCATTTTATCAATTTACACTTAACCTCCATCTTCTATAGTTTTGGAAATAAGACAAAAATATGAAAATTTTGGAAATTCTGTGAAAAAAGGGCAATAACTCCTACAAGGGTTTTTGGATTTTCTTGAAAATTTCAGGGTGGATAGATCTAGATATGATGACCACTTTTGCAATTACACTTGACCTCTAGCTGTTACACTTTTTGAAATGAAAAAATGCACAAACGGAAAAAGGGCAATAACTCCGAGATGGATTTTAAGATTTTCTTCAAAATTGCACTGTGGGTAGATCTCATCATACTGATCATTTTAACCCCCTGTCAGATTTTTGATATCTTTAAGTTTTTGAGTTATTGGCCAAAAACTGCAATTTACCCCTATGTTCTATTTTTAGCAACAACATCCATGTTGCTTGACCTGCCGCCTAATCGAACATACTCTGGTGATGATTCAGGCCAAGTTTGTTTACATTTGGCCCAATGGTTTGAGAGGAGATGGTTTTGGAAATTTTTCACAGACAGACAGACAGATGGACGGACGACGGATGCAAAGTGATGGCAAAAGCTCACATGGCCTTTTAGGCCAGGTGAGCTAAAAAGGAACTAATTGAAAACAAAATACATAGTGAACATCTACAATATGTAATTAAGGTGCTGCATAAGTTTCATGAAATTCCAATCAGTGGATTAAGAGGAGTAGTGGGAACCAGGTGGTCACCATATGGTTTGCAATGAGCTAAAATGACAAAGTTCAAAAAGAAATTATTGGTAAACAAAATGCCTAGTGAACATCTACAATATGTAAGTAAGCCCCTGCATAAGTTTCATGAATTCCAATCAGTGTTTTAAGAGGAGTAGTGGATACCAGGAGATCACCATAAGGTTTGCAATGAGCTAAAATGATAAAGTTCAAAACATGTAAAATATCTGGAAAAAAAGGAAATTATTGGTAAACAAAATGCATAGTGCACATCTACAATATATAATTATATATTTTCCTGCATAAGTTTCATGAAATTCCAATCAGTGGTTTAGGAGGAGCATTGGATACCATTACTTTACGAATACGGACAAACAGAAGGAAAGACGGACGGACGGACAGACGGACACCATGAACACTATAAACCTCCCGCAAAGCGGGGGGCATAATAAGATTCATATGCAATTGATAAAAAAATAATAAATCAATGACGGAGAACCTAGCAACTAAATACAGAATGTAGTACACAATTAGTGGAATTTTTAAGGCGACACTTATAGCGGCAAGGGGTGCTTATTATGAGGAATATGGCAAGCACACCCTCAAAACCTTAACACACTGTCTACCCTTATACTAGTGCAAACACACCAGTAGCTGTATTAATTTCCATGATTTAGAGGTCAAAGAGACCCATGCTCAATAAATAGTAACAATTTTCTCATGCAATTAGTGAGGATGAGAATACATGTATATATCAAACTTATAACCTCGGTATAGGTTATTTTGATTTAGATTATTAACAAATATCTAAATATTGAATTTATAATCAAAATAAAAATCATCTGAATAATGTAAAATAAAGTTTTTTATTCTGTGAACAAATAGAATGTATTACTGAAATAACAAATCGTTAATTAAAAACTTCAAAGTCTAAACCCATTTAAATCTAAGGGGAGGTAATTTTGGAGTATTTTAACACACTTTTCTGAAGAAAATGCATGATATGGTTTTGGTCCATCTGTTAATCTGTTTTATCATCCCTTTGTCTGTGTGTCTATTTGTCCAATAAGATGAACATTGTCAGCAGAACTCCTGGTTCATTTTTGGATTTGGTAACTTAATTTTGATGTATACAGAACAATTAGCTTTTGGAATTTTGATATTAGTATGGAGGAAAAAACAAGAGGCCCAAATGAGTCATATTTTACATCTTTGATGTCAATTGAACCCCTTCCACATTTTCCAATTAAGGATTATAATTTGCATGTAGAATTGTTGCATATAGCCTGTAGGTGTGCAATCAGCTTCTGGAATTTTGATCATGCTCCAAATTTTGGTAAATTCCCTGAAAGTGTCAAAGACTGATAAATTTTGAAATATTGGCTTACAATCATATATTTTGGTCAGTTTTTTGGCTAAGCAGACAAAATTTTGAACACTAACAATTAGAAAATATGGTTTCAATTTTAGTAAATTTCATGAAAGTCTCAAAGACCCACTTCTTTTGGAAATTCTACCCAGCAACCATTATTTGTTGATATGTTTTGGTTATATCAGTCATTTTCAATAAAAGGATTGCAATAATTGTTGATTCCAATTTTGGTAAATTTCCAGCAACTCCAAAAAAATAAGGGTATTTTGGGGAATTCTACTTATAGAAACCATACTTTTTGAATATATATTATTGAAATCAGTCATTTCAATTCAAAGAATTGCAAAAATTCTTGATTCCAATAATGGTAAATTTCCTTAACTGACTATAAGAGATGATATTTTTTAGGAATTCTAAGAAAGCAATCATACAGCTTATATTCTCTCAGATGAAATGATTAATTTCCAAAAATACAGGACTTCTGAGTCGTGTTCAAACCGGAATATTTTTTTGATACTATACGCAAAAAAATCAATACTTCAACACAGTGAGAGGGAATCACTAATTAATGAACACTGTTGAGCTAAGGGTGGTTTATATTGAATCTGTTGTAGCACTTCAGGTTGGGCCACACCAAATAAATCTCTTGTTCTACGGATTTGTTCACCAAAAATTGTGGGGCGGCGAGCAAAATTTTTATTTTTTTATTTTTTGAAAATTTTTACATGCGCTCTTCTAATGAATTTTTTTTTAATTAAAGAGACCCAATATTGTCCATTTGATTTCTATAAATCTCCAGAAAAAAATTCTTAAAATTTTATTTCAAAAAATTTTTCCAATTTTTCTTTCAAAATATATTTATGTTATATATACGAACTCTGACAGCAAATTTTATAATTTTTTATCCGTAATTAAAAAAGTTATCCATTGGGTGTCTATGTTAATTTTATTTTTTTAAGCTAAAAATATTGGAGAGGTGGGTTCGATTGATGTAATTTACTTCCTCTGTAAACAAAAACAGACAAACATGTGCTTTAATGTAAATACCACTTAACCATGTGACCAAATAATTTACATGTTAAGGTTGACACTGGACATAAATTTGAATAACAATGGTTGAACATACATTGTACCATACTGTCTGTATATGTACTTTTGAGCATAGTACATGTTTATACCATTGATACGACTTCTTTTCTTTGCAATTGCAAAACAAAGAAATAAAATATATTGAAATATTTTAAAAAAAATTAGTTTACCTAACAGATAAATATTCAACATTTTTTTGTACAAGTGATATAAGTCTAGAGGTTTGTTTTAATTCACCCCGTTTCACGAAGGCTTCAAGTCTCTCTGGATTTTTTCTTTGTTTTGTTATTGTTTTTTGGTCGTTTTTTTAATCTTTTAATTTTTTTTCAATGTTATAATTTTACTATTTTTTATATTGTAATGCCAAAAAGTACTGATAGATTAATTTAAGACATTGCATTTCATAAAAAATAAACAACATTGAAGGTTTCCCCATTACTTCTCAGTATTGATAAACATAACTGGATTGACCAGTTTAATTCTAATTGACATGTAAATTATCATGTCACATGGTTTGTTAATGTTTACATCAAACCACATGTTTGTCTGTTTTTGTTTACAGAGGAAGTAAGTTACATCAATCGAACTCACCCAACCAGTTTGTTTTAGCTTTGGAAAATAAAATTAACATAGACACCTTATGGGTAACTTTTTTAATTACGGATAAAAAATTATAAAATTTGCTGTCAGAGTTCGTATATATAATATAAGCATATTTTGTAAGAAAAATTGGAAAAATTTTATGAAATAAAATTTTAAGAATTTTTTTCTGGAGATTTATAGAAATCAAATGGACAATAATTGCAAAGGCTGCAATTTTCAGTCTTATGATCACATATTCAGCTAAATGACACTGCGTAAATCAGTTACAGGCATTCATTATAGGTATTTTTAGATTATTGCTGACAATGAAAGCATATATAAAGTGACTTTGTCTCATTTGTATTTACTCCATATCCTTTCAATGCTCATATGCTATCTTTATGTATATATTAGGGTGGTGTAAGATCTTATTTCCGAAGTCCTGGAAAGTTTTGGTTTGTCTGACTTTGAGTAGATTTGGAGAAACTGATACCGGAAATGATACAACTTGTACTAATTACCAATAATCGACGGTGACGAACACGAACAAAATCCGTAAATTTGCACAATTAAAAAAAAAAAAGAAAAGAAATCGGAGAAAATAGGAGCGGCCATTCCATCGAACAATTAATCAAATTGGTGTGGCCTTAACTATTTTTTGTCAATTAAAATTTAATGAAAAACAGCCAATCAAAGATTGGGATCCCCTACCCCTTTTTGGACCCCCTCCCCTGAAAAAAAAGACAAGTGTTTTTTCTGTTGAAACAATCATTGTTACTGTAAAACATCAAAAAGATATGGTTGCTAGGTAGAATTTCAAAAAGTACAGGTTTCTGAGAATTTTAGAAAATTTACCAAAATTAGAATCAAAGATTTTTGCAAACTGAATGTTGAAAATCATCATTTTTACTGTAAGAAATTGAAAAAGATATGGTTGCTAGGTAGAATTCCAAAAAATAATGGGTCTTTGAGAGTTTCAGGAAATTTACCAAAATTAGAATCAAAGATTTTTGCAATCTGACTATTGAAAATGATCATTAGAAACTATAAGGCATCAAAAAAAGATATGGTTGCTAGGTAAAATTCCAAAAAGTAATTGGTCCTTGAGAGTTTCAGGAAATTTACCAAAATTAGAATCATATTTTTGAAATCCTAGTGTTCATACTAGCTGATGACATAAAAAATTTGCTTAATTATAAAACTTCCATGTTGGAATTTCAAAAATTATTAGTCTTTGACATTTTCAGGAAATTTACCAAATTTGGCACCGGGTCTAAATTCTAAGAGCTTAGAACGGATTCAAAGAACAATTTCAATAATTCCTCATGAAACTATAAACCACAAAATCAAAATTATACAGAGTCGTTCTGATGAGTACTGATTGTTTTACATTTTTGGCCCCTTAAGGGCATGCCCCTAGGGCTCATACCAAAGTCCGCTATCATCAGTAAATGAGATGCATTTAATGGAACTTGCATACAAAGTTTCAGCTTCCAAAAATGAATACTTCAGAAGATTTCGCTTATTACTGGATATCTCGAAAAATACAATTTCGCTCATTTTTCCGCCCTGAGGGCAAATTTCAAAATTCAGAAACCTTCGGCACAGACAACTTTTATAGTATTACTTATACCCTTATTACAAGGTTTCTGCGATTTAAGGTGTAAGAGG